>VZUI01054499.1:0-144303 GCA_013401135.1 Cettia cetti
AAAGGAAAGGAAAGGAAAGGAAAGGAAAGGAAAGGAAAGGAAAGGAAAGGAAAGGAAAGGAAAGGAAAGGAAAGGAAAGAACAAGTGAAAATTAATTATGCCCTTGGGATATAGGAACATCAGATGTATCCTAGGGGAAATGAGGTTTAAATGCTATACAGTGTGCTCAGAGTTGCCCATAGCCAGTGGCTCAGAGCATGTGGGTTCTCCCACAGGTGTTGTCAGCAAGGCCAGTGTGTGCAATGGGGGCATCCAGGCAGATCCACTGTTCTCACCTCATCAAGCATGGGCAGATTAGGCAGACTGCTGCAGATCAATACTCCAGGCATTACTCCCTGTGCCTCCTGTGTCAGGAACCAGTTTTTCTCCCAGATGCTCCCTGACTGCACACAAAAACTTCAATTTGAGCTGGAAATATCTGTTTTGTCTGGTGGTTGTGATGGAAAATATCAAACCAACAATGTGCATGCACTCTTCTGCTGCTTGGTACAGGCTTAAAATAATTGTGTAAATAAAAAGGACATATAAATATTTCCTACTGCTTTCAAGGTGATAAAGGCAGGGACAAAGTGCCATGTTTTTCTCTGTGCTGAACACATCAACTATATTCCCACAAGTCTCCACAGAGCAGCAAAGTACAGGTCTGTTCAAATTCAATAGCCCCTTCAGGAGGCTTAGGCTGCCATTCAGTTTGGGCTTAGGGACTAGAGTCTGTTTTAAAGGTAGAAAGATGGTGATTATAAAAGGCCATAGGCAAGAAGAAATCCTCTTATAAAAATTACAGAAGGGTCACTTAGAGTCTAATAAACTTGAATGAAGAGCCAGAGGGATTTTTTTTTTTTTTTTTTGTTAGACTTGAAAGTGTAGCAAGATTGAAGCTTTATGCCTTTGAAATAAAATGATAGAAAGGAATCACAAGATTTTACTCTGGTAGTTCAGGAAATATTAGTCTTGTAAAAGAGAGTAGCTATAGATTTTCTTAGCACTCTAAACAGCTCTTTTCACTTCCTTGGTGCAGCCTTCCTAGAAGACATCATTACTTATGAGTAAATATATGTATTAGATCTGTATTTATGAAACACAGTATATCTAACATCTGATAACATAATAGAGTGTGCAAGCAGGGTGGGAATCAAGTCATGCAGCTGACACTCAGGTTTGAATTTACACATATAATCTCTAGTCCCTTTTACCTTTCTTCTACAACAGGCAGGTGAAAAATGTTCAACTGTCAAAGCACCTTGTGGGAAAGAATGCACAGTCAGATATTCATCTGTATTTATTGCCATTAAAGTGGCACACTGGTATCAGCAGGATGGGGGTTGTCACTGGCTGAGAGTAAAATGTCTCTGGGAATGGAAACCCACATCAGCATCACTGGGGACCTGCAGAAGTGCAGAGAACCAGATAAGGCCAAGCCACAAAACCCCAGTATGATTTAGTGTCTGTGAACAATTTCTTGACTTAGGGAAGTACAAGTATGAAACAACCATCACAAAGAACTTGAAGCCCAAAGCTTTGTGCCGTGCTCTTCTGCTTACCCACCTCCATAAGGGAAAAGATGAGGAGGAGGAGGAGGAGGAGGAGGAGGCATACCTCTTTCAGTGCTCAAGGGAGGAAGATGGCAGCGGACCTGTTGTTTTGGCCCCAAGCGGAAAGGCTGAGAGCAGTCACACTCTGAAGACAGAGAAGCCTCCATGGCATGAGGTCAGGATTGTACCACCTGCCCCTGATTGCAGTAGGGCTGGTCTCCAGAACAGCCCATGAGTAAGACAGCTGCAAGAATAAGTAAGCACCTTTTGCAAGTTGAGTTTCTTATGATGGGTGTAAATGTAGGTAGCTTGTCTTCAGTGAGGCTGGTTTGGAAACCAAATTGTTTTTCTAAACTTTTGTTTGATAGAACAAATTTAGGCTGGAGGAGAGGGCTCCATCAGAAAACAGACCCTGTGTGAAACAACTCCACCGCCTCTCTAAGAGGGACTGCAGAACATCATTGCTCACTTCAGTTATGATCTGAGCACTTAAGTCAGGACAGGATTTTCAAGTGACTGTGGCAGTCTGAGAAATTGCAGCAGTAAAGGGGGGAGGGGAAGCAGCAACAGGGAGGAGTGGGAATTTTGGAAAAGAGAAGCAGCAAAGCAAGAACTAAAAGCAGGAGACAGATGGTGTGAAGCTGTGTCAAAGGGGAAGTGGGAAGCTGTGTAAAAGGGCAATATAGGAAGTGGGGAGAGTTTGCAGCCCAGTCAGGCTAAAGCAAATTAATGTTTACCCTTGTGGGTACCCAACGCACAGAGAAAAGTTCTCATGGCCACTCAGGACTGCCTGAGAGAGAGGTCACATCAAAAAAATCCAGGGTGCTGAGAAGACCTGCTGTTAGACATGACCAGATCCTGTGTATACAAAGAAATGAGCCTTGTGCTGCCTCCATGAAAGAATCCTCCCTGCTATTCTGTCTATGCTGAAGGACAAGCCTCCTGCTCATCTCCTGCCCTCCTGGACAGGGCTGTAATGTGTAAGCATCATTTCTTAAAAAGCCCCCTTACTTTTTTCAATTATCATTGAGGGGGTAGAACATTGCAGAAAGAAGGAGAGATTGCAGGTCCTCACTGCTTTGGATCCTTGTGGAGGAAAAGCAGCATCATGCATTTTGTCCCTGCTCTGCAGTCTCATATGGGTGTGGTGCAAACCTAGCACATCTGGGTCACTCCTAGGTGACACACCTCAGGAAAGCCTCCCAGAACAAAAGTGCCTCACTGAACAATTGTTTCTCGGTAGCATCCCTCTCAAACTCAGCAAAGGGAACAAGAAACCCCAGATGTGTGCCCTGCTGCACATGCAGAAGGAAACTCATGTCAAGAGCACCTCTTGGTGGTGTGAGAGGACGTCAGAGTAGCAGCAACATACCTGTATATGCTCAGTCTGGGGTTATGGGCCTATTTCCTGCAAGTTCCTTCCTTGTCCTGCAGCATGTACAAATGAAAGGTTTTAATGCCAGTTGTTCTTAGAGTGATTATTGTTTGTGTTATTTGAGTGTAATATCCCATTATTAAATAATCCTATTTAATCCCATTTAAATGTGATGTAAAGAAACATCCTGAAAGCTCCCTGTTGTCCCTTGACAGAGGCACTGGTTGAGGAAGGATGTTTATAGATTCACAGCACAGACTTCTGACTGGACAAGAACTGACTGTCCATTGCAGTTGCAGGGAATTATCTTCCAAAAGTAATTTGCCCAGAAATGGGTTCTCACCAGGACTTCATAGTTCATTGGTGGACATGCAGATTTACAGTGTCTTTGACAAAAGCAAACACTGGTGTTCAGGTGTTCAGCAGGTCAGTGATCCTTGCTCATCCCTGCTACTAGGTCCTAGAATGGTTTCTGTCTTTCCACCAGTAGCATTCTCTTGAGCCTGATACCCCTGCCTTCTAACTGAGTTCATATATTCTGTTCCTGCCTGTCCTTTCCAGCTCCCCTTTGTAAAGTCCTATGTCCCTCTCTCTTGTGTCCTTCTCTGACTTGTATTCTTGTGTCCCATTCCTGCCCTTGCTTGCAGAGGTGTCAGCGGGCTTCCTTCCTCCCCTTTCCCTACCACCCACAGAGGGAACACCTCCTACAGCTGGTCACTTTGTGCTTCTGAAGCAGCAGCAAGACTTGGAAACATTCCATGGTTGAAGGTTTCTGGGCTGTAGCCAGTGCTGAGTGACAGCTGGGTGCTCTCTCCTCCGGATCAGGTAAGTCGCAACAGCCTCCTGTGGCTGCAGCGGCACAAAGGTCATCAGCCTTTGGAGAAACACTTCACTCAGAGTTCCTTCCTTCAGGAACATCCCAGCTGCAAACCCACTGTTCTTGTTCTAACTGGCCTCCTGGCAAAGCCTAGAAATGTTTCATTAATTCTGTGCCACCACAGCCCATGTTCTATAAAACCCAGTTCCTGCCCATCTGCTCATGAGTCCAGACTGGATTACACAGATATGCACACATACACTCTTTTCAAGACTTAATGTTGCATGGGAGGAGAAGAAAGGAAGAAGAGGCAAACCCTCATTTCAATAATGGAAAGAAAGGAGTAGAGCTTCCCAAGATCATTCTGCTATTGTCTCTTCTTTCTTAGGGTGATTGCTTTCTTCTTCTTCATGCTTAACTGTAAAAATCTTTTATTTTCTGAGGACAATGAGGACTGCCTGAGAGAGCTGGAGTTGTTCAGCTTGAAGAAGAGAAGGATGTACTAGTAGTCTGGGCAGGTGAGGAATGCCTTATCCCCACAGAAGAGAAGAAATAGCCATTGGGTCGCAGCTGCTTTCAAGAGGTTGCATGACTTCCTTGTTCAACCTTCACAGAAGTATTGTTCCTTGTGATGTTTCACCCTTGACACTGAGGGCACTGGGAAGACCTGAAAAACCTTCATTACCCCTCATCACCCCAATACTCCCACTTCAGATTCCCTTCCCTGCTAACACCTCCTCCCAAAGCTTGGATGATAAAGGAGGGAGGAGAAAATCCATCCTTCCACATTCTCGCCCCCGCTTCTAACCTTGTTTAGCTCCCCTGGAAAAGCAGTTTGGTGCCCCCCACTGTTCATTGGGATGAGGTGGAAAGGGAGTGGGTGAGACATGCAGGGAGAGCAAGAAATATTGAAGCAGTCATCATCCCGACCAAGAAGTCACGCCTGCTCCGCCTTCAGCCAACGGCCTCTGCCACAGAGCTGCCGCTGCGGTGGAGGGGCGGAGGGACTAGAGGGTGATCGTCGAACAAAGTTCCCTCTTCCATTTCCTCGCTCCTTGCAACCTGCTGTTTTGATACCTACATTTGCCCATCCTTCCCTGCTGTTTGCCTTGGTCTGACTTCCCCTTGCCCCGGGCACTGTCCTCCGCCACGGGTCCAGAGCCATGCAAGCCATCAAGTGTGTCGTGGTGGGAGACGGGTACGTACCCTGCGGGTTTTCTGTGGGTGCAGGGCGGGACAGGCCGTGACCAGGGGCACGAAGAAAGGTGGATGCTTGGTGAAACTTCCCCCGCTTTGCGTCCGACCTCCTGGAGGCTTGCTACAACTGCAGACGTGCTCTCTCCTCCCTCCCCAGGGCTAGGGACATTCCTCTGGGGGAGCGTGAGAAGGCATTTCGCAGGGCATCTGCATGGAAATGCTGATCATGCATCTGCATTTCCATCTGCATCCATGGGAAGTAGAGCAGGTCTGTCCCATGCACAGGAGGTGATGGTGTTCCTGCCAGATTCAACTTGTAGGCAGGAGTTAGATTTAAAACCCATTAGGTGCAGTTGGTCTCCTGCAAGTGAATGGCCCCTTGAAAGCTGTGTGCTCACTGGGAATGACTGGGAGAGGGCATGGCATAGTCTATCAGGGTCTCTGTCTTCAGCTTTTCACAGCAGGTTAGCTCTGTATTGGGGTGTGGTGGAGACTGCTGGCAATGGGCCTCTGTGGGCACATTGAGAAGCTCTTTCCACTGAGATAGGCACAAGTGTAGGTCACTTTGGGAGTGGGAGCTAACAAAACATGGTGGCTTCTCTGCCCATGTCCCCTGATGCCCGGAAATGGCCTGATCCAAGCAATCAATGAGTTAAGCAGTCATCACTGCCCTGGGGCAGGAAGGATACAGTGAACAGAGCATCTTCTTGCATTGTGGGATGAGTAAATGCAAGGGAGGGAAGGAGGAGAGTCTGTGCTTGGAATGGAATAGCTTAATTCCTTTCCACCTAGAAGCTGACCAGACTTCTCTGGGGCAGCTATAAGGTAGCAGATGAAGAGACATTTACAGCAGTGCTGCTCCCCACAGTCACTTCCTCCTTTAGACCTCGCCTGGGAAAGAAGATGTCTGCACACATTACTGTACATGTCAGACATGTTCTCAGGGCTGGGGCAAGGGGACGGGGAGAAGGGATGAGGAAAGACAGAGCCCCAAATAAAAACCATAGCCTTTAAGAAAGGTCCCCTGAAGGCTTTAAGCTGAAGCTGGATTAACAACTCCACTGGGCATTTATATGTTACCCAGTTCCCCACCCTCCAGTTTGCCCCTCACACAGCACCTACTCTGTAGCCTTACCTCAAGGCAGCATCCCCCTGGCATCATGGTTAACCCTGCCACATGTCCTGTGCTACCAATAGGTAAGGCTTTATAAAGGCCTTACCTATCAGTAACAGTCCTGCTCTCAACCCCTAGGACCTCAATTCTTCTTAAATGGCTTCTGTCTCATCATTTTTCTTCTCTGTACACTGCACTTCTGTATACTTCTCACCATCTTGCAACACAGCCCCCATTGCTCTGAGCCCCTCACCTCCCCTCACCTCCCTCCGAGACATGTCAGCAATGTCACCCTCTTGGCTCAACCCTAACAACCACAGGACCTTCTTTTATCACTCAGCTCACATGTTGTCCCATAGCTGTTCTCCCCCATATCCCCTCCATCACACATCACTGACCTCTTAACATGCCCTGGGTTCAATCACAGGAGCCTGCAGGTGCAACTGACCTCACCTCTGTGTTGTAACCTTCACCCTTTCACTAACCTTTGCACAGCTTTCTGTTCAACCACACCAATTCAGAACCTCCCCCTCTTCCATGACCGATCCACTTGCAGGCCCACAGATCTCCTGAGGCATTTCCTATAAAGCTTCACCTCTCTCGGTAACTCCATGATAAGATGGAAGCAAGGCACCTGGGGAAAAAGCAGGGACTGAGAGAGGAGGATCTAAGAAAGGGGGGTGGCAGGAGGAAGAAACAAATGTCAGAGCATGCTGAAAAGCTCAGGTTCCTCATCAGCTGCCCCACAGTCCAACCACAGAGGCAGGCGCCTTGAGACCAGGTGCCTGTCAAGTGTACACAAAAAGACAGAGCTGCAACTCTGTGGCAAGGGACTTTGCAGGTCCAGCTGAGATGGTCTGACAATCCCCAGCAGCACAATTCCAGCCTTTTCCCAGGAAAGACCTCTCCCTCTTCCTGGGCTGTGCTAGTTGAGGCAGGTTGCTGTCACCACCTCCATTTCCTGTGTTCTGTAACTGAAACATGGCCAAGCTTTCCCAGGCCACAAAAACCTGAGAAACAGCGTCACAGCAAGAGAAGGACTTTCTTTCCAACACCTTGGCTGCTTTATTTTCTTCCAATTTCTCTGCATTTCTTTCCCTCCCCACAGGCATAAGCTTGCCCACAATACCTCCTTACCCCACATGATAGCCTTATTGCTCCTTATCCCACCAACACTCTCACCCAGTCTGGACTGGGTTGTTACCTTGCACTCCACCCTGCTGCAGCAGGCTGTGGGGGAGGCTGAGGGGAGAAGAAGCAACAGCTTCTGTCTCATGAGTACCACCAGGAGCCTCCAGCAGCCTTTCTGGCTCCTTACAGCTCCCTGCAGGTGTTGCTGCAGCTTACTGTAGATGGGAAAGACTGGGTAAGTCAGGAAAAGCTCCTACCAGTCCCTGGCCTCAGCACCTGGAAAGAAGGCAGGAGTGCCTGTACTCGTGTGCTGAAGCTGGCACAGCAGCTTTCTCATGGCACACCAATCCAATGCACCTGTCCTGGCTGTAAGCCTACAGCACTCTGCATGCACTGCAAAATGGGCTTCCACCTCAGAGTGGAAGTGTTTTAGCTGAGTGATCTCTGTACTAGGCTGTAAAAACAAGCCTTCATGCTCAAAGACAGGGAACATTTCTGCATAACATCCTGTCTTTCTTCCTGCCAGGTTTCTAACTGTGGTTGTGCACTGTCTGGTCCTGTGAATGTGTTTCTGCTTCCAGGGGTCACCAGATAGGGCTAGATTAGAGGTGTGGAAGGAAGGACTGCCCCAACTCCATCTTACCCTAACAAGACTGCCTGCACTGCCATGAATTCCTGCTATTGTTTTCTTTCTCTTCCAGGGCTGTGGGAAAAACCTGTCTCCTTATCAGTTATACCACCAATGCCTTCCCAGGAGAGTACATCCCCACTGTGTGAGTAATGCATAAAAAACAGGTCCTGGATTGGGTGGGAGGCATGAAAAGCAGGATGCAAAGGGGCACAGTGACCCCTCATTGTGCACTCCATGGGTCACAATCTCCGTGCTAAGAAGAGGAAACCCAGGGAAGGTGTCTCTGACTTTGGATCTGTCACCTTTCACAAGAAACAATCTTAAAAACCCTGGTATAAATGGGATATTTGGGAGACTCCAACCAACTCAAGCTCTATCTGCTTGCTGTGTTTGCAAGTAGCAGAGGGGACCCTACTGGCCAAAACAAACAGGCACTAGGCTACAACAACTGAGCCACACCCAAGAGAAGGCAGGTGGATGGATGTGGGACCCCACTTGCTTCCCTGTCCAAAGCACTTGCTCTCATTGGAGCAGTCATAGATTCTTCATGGAGCAAAATCATCGAATTGGTTGGAAAAGACCTTTGAGATCACTAGGTCGAACCACTAGCCTAGCACTGCCAAGCCCACTACTAAATCATGTCCCTTCTAATGTGCAGATGCCATGAACATATTCAAAAGACCTTTGTGTTGGTTCCTCCCTATCACTGGTTTCCCTTAATCTGGGAAAAAAAATAACAAAACGACCAGGAAATAAAATATTCTAGGATGAGGGGAGGAACTTCTCTATTGCTCTATTATCCTTTTTTTCTACCAAGACTTTACTTGTAAGCATGCAATCCTGATAGTTATTCTAAAATATTTCAAGCTGGGTTGTCAAAGAGTAATGGGACACATTGTTCTCAGTGCCAGGAGGGCTGTTGAGGAACGCAGCAAACTACAGAGACATCAATTCTTCTTCACTTCTAAGAATCATACTAGGTTTTAGAACACAGAAGAAAGATAGGGGCTTGGCTCTATAGCAGACACAGTTGTGGGAAGGATATTGGGGGAAAAGTGGGAAAAGACCATGGTTTGTGAACCTGCATGGGAGGTATCAAAGGTGTAGCTGCAGCCAGGCACCTGTCCAGGAGAGCTGAATGATGGGGAGGAGTTTGATGAATGGGAATTCCATAAGGTGGAGGTGTACAGGAAACCAGCATCATCCAAGTGAGCTGAGAAGAGGAATCACCACCCTTTGCTCCTGGGTGCACCTAGTGAACCTGACCTACACTACTGGAAGGGTTCCCTCTTCTTCTGTTTGAGCTATGGCCTATGTCTCTGAATTTCAGGTTTGATAACTATTCTGCCAACGTGATGGTTGACAGCAAGCCTGTAAATCTGGGACTGTGGGATACTGCTGGACAAGAGGATTATGACAGGCTGAGGCCGCTCTCTTACCCGCAGACGGTGGGTCACACTCCATGCCCCTCCTCCCTTCCTCTGTCAGCTGCATTTCCATCCCTCACTGCAAAACTCAACATGTGCCATGAAACAGTGACAGGGTTATTACTGTCTCTCTCATCTTTTTTCTGAGAATATCTTTGTTGATGTACTACTGCCTTGAAACCTGAAAGTTGAAAGATTTCTTAAGGATATTTTGGAGCCTTTATCTAAACTCCCATAACTGGTATAACTGAGCAAGAAAACGAGACATTCAAAAACACTCTTGAGCCCAGCTGACATTGACTTTGTGTGGGGCAGCCCTGGAAAAGCCTTCCCTTATTAAACTTATGGTGGTTCATGGAATTTAAGAGCTGAGGCAGGAGCTTGTCACATTTCTGTGAACCCCACTCTTCTGACTTCTGCCTTTTAAAAGAGATATGATTTGTGGGCATGTGATTGATCTGCTGGTGCCTCTAGCAGAAAAAAATGGGTGCCTCAGATACTGTGTTCACCAGTTTTTCACCACACTGACAGTGATTTCAGTGTTTAAGGATCACCTTCTCTGGAGAATGTTGTTTCAAGCAGTGTTTTGGCAAGCTCAGAAAGACCTTGCTGCATCAGACATTAGTCTAAAGGTTGCCACTGCAAACAAAAAGGTTAGGAATTGATTAGAAATTATTTGTTTGGGCTAGGTTCAGCCACCTAAAAATCAGACACCTGGTATAAGGTGTTTTTGCCTGCAGTCAGTGCTAACAGGTCTCTTTCTCCACAACATGCTTGCATCTACCCTGGGACATATCTCAAGGAAAGGTGGAGGATTTTTTCTCCAAGGTTTTTGTCTCTGATTGCTGTAGAAGCATGGAAATGGATAGGTTGGGACTGGCACCACTGCTCCAGCTAGGCTAAGCTGGATGGAATAGATATAACCTTGATGAGCTGGTATGATTTTGGTTTTGTTTAGTTTGCTCTGGTTTTAAAGGAAGTCTGAATTCTCCCATGCCCAGGAGAATCACTTGGAGAGCTTGCCTCCTCTGAGTCCTGCATGTATACTTTTTAGGCTGAAACTAGGCCTGTCTCAACTGTAGGCAAAACTAGTTTGGCCTGGAAGCTCTCTGGTGTTCTGTGAGAAATGTGCAGGAAGCTGTCAGGCCGTTTCCCATGAGGATGAGTGTACCAACCGCAAAAACCCCATCCTCAAAGTTGACCATTTGGCTCTTCTGATAATGGTGGCTATGGTTACAATGACTCAGGGGAGCAGAGATCTTTCTCTCCACTAGAGGCAAGAAGCAGCAGTCAGGACTTTTATATTGTAAAGAGAGCTTTCCCAAGCACAACCCTCTGCTGCAGAGGGAGGGTGCTGCCCACGCAGACCTCCCCTCCCCTCCTCTCCCTCCCCCGCTTCATCATGCCATCCCATGCTCCCATCCTAACTCTGCACCATGGTTGTATGCCTACAGGATGTCTTCCTGATCTGCTTCTCCCTTGTCAGCCCGGCATCTTACGAAAACGTCCGTGCTAAGGTGAGACCTTATCCTGGTCCACCAGGGATGAGAGGGATGACATTGGTGGTGGTCTTGCAGGAACAGTGACTATGGGTGGAGACTACCACTAGAAAATCTAGGTTCAAGAGGTCATACCTCTTTTCTGTTAATCAGAAACCTCCTTCAGATGCCTTTTCTGGCTCATTTCAAAGAGGGCAGCCAACTCTACTAATGGGCAAGTATTCATCTTGCTGGGCTATTGTGTGTCAGATCACAGACTTATATTCTGATGGCATCTTTCGGCCAAGACTGTCAAAGCACAGACACACAGGACTGGTCCATAGCGTATAAGAAGCAAGTACTCACAGCTTTTAGATGGGAAGTGAGGGAGGAAGGGAGAGATTGGTGAACAGAACAAGAATGTGTCTTCCTACCATTTTAAGGTTCTTCCCTGGGTAGGAGAGTCAAAGGCAGAGAGCAGCTTGTGCTTTTGCGTGACAAAATTTGAGCTCCCTGTCAGGGATTGGGCCTGAGGACCCAACAACAGGAGCTGGCCTGGGACAGGCTGTGGTGCCCAACAATGGATGTGAGAAAGGACAGGCTGTTAGCTACCTTGCTGACAATTTTTTCAGGAGTGCCTCTTTGTTTTCCCACGTGCATGCCCATATGTGTGACCTCTTCTCACATCTTTGGCATTTTGCTCCATTGCTAGTGGTTCCCTGAGGTGCGGCACCACTGCCCAAGCACTCCCATCATCCTTGTGGGTACAAAGCTGGATCTCCGTGATGACAAGGACACCATTGAGAAGCTGAAGGAGAAGAAGCTATCCCCCATAACGTATCCTCAGGGTCTTGCTCTGGCCAAAGAAATAGGTATGTGTTTGGGAATCATCTTGGACCTACTGAAAGGAGAGAGGCAGAAGAAAAGGGCTTCACCTCAGTTTACGATGCTTTTGTAGCAGTATCTCACAGTGGTATCTCCGAGGGACACAAGGAGACACATCCAGGGTCGTGGGACAAAATGCACTTCAGGAGACTCAGAAAGGAGATCTGCTTCTTGAGGAAAACTTAACTCCTTAGCCCTCTGTTTTCTGCCTCTCCCTGGCCACCATCCTCCACATACACACACAACTACACACTTTCACATTCTCCTCCCCTTTCACTCTGCTTACTTCTATCTGGGACAATATTTATTCTGTGCAAGCCACAGCTGCATTGTGGGCAGAGACCACTCCTCCATATCCGGAGAGGGGCAGAAGAGAGGTTATTAACCTCTCTCAGGAAGAGTTGCAACTGCAGTTTCCTGTCCATGCCTCTGTCTGCTGGGGCTTATACATGCAATCCCAGGTATGGGTGTCTTACCCCACCATCCAGCTCTTCTCAGATGTGGCACACAGAAGTAGGAGAGAGGGTGAGAAATGCAGCTTGAGGGAGTTTTCAAGAAGGAATTTAGCAGAGAGAGTGTCTGGCCAGGATGACATGGTCAGACACACACAATGGCTCTGCTCTGGCTACATGGGTAGCCAATAGGCAAACGTAAGTCTAGTGCAGCTGGCAAACTTTGCACTGAACTCAAGACTGAGTGAGTGAAACGTGTCATGACAATGCATAATGTCTTTGATCACCTGAGATGTGTTTATACAGCTTGGGCAAGAGCCAGGTGCTGTCCTTTCTAGCAGAAACCTGGGTATCTGCCTACTCCAGCTCCCTTCCTCCCCATTGCAACACCTGCTTTCCTCCTGACAGACTCTGTGAAATATCTCGAGTGCTCGGCTTTGACTCAGCGCGGCCTCAAGACCGTGTTTGACGAGGCCATCCGAGCAGTCCTGTGCCCGCAGCCCACCCGGACAAAGAAACGGGCATGCAGCCTCCTCTAAGCAAGTAAGTCTGACAGAGAACCCTGCGAGTGACACCAGTGGTGCTTTCCCACTCCTGAACCCAGATGTTGGGGCCAGTCTGTTCCTGGTGAGGCAGTTGGAGTGGGTCACCTTCACAGGGAGAGAGGGAGACAGCTGATCCTGCTTGGGGAAAGGACAGGACATGGTATGATGCACCCAGGATCAACTTGCCCCTCCTTTCTGCTTGGCTGTGAGCAAGTTTGGTCCCATCTCTTGATGTGGGACAGTCTGAGATTTTTCACATGTGCCCTCACAGAAAAGAACTGTCTGTCAGCTTCTGCCACAGAGGGAACTACATCCAGGTTGCCCTGGGGATGACCTGCTATGAGACCTGTGAAGCCATAGCCTTTGTCTATAGAAAAAAAAAAAAAAAAAAAAAAAAAAAAAAAAAAAAAAAAAAAAAAAAAAGGAGGAAAAGAAAAAGCTGTTCCTTATTCACAGCAGTTTCCAGTGGCCCTTTCTCTTACCAAGCCCTGCTCACCTCAAGCGTTTTTTTGTGTTGTTCATTGGCAAGTGACAGCTTCTCATGCAGGAATCCTTTACTCCTCATATTGTCCCTACCTGCCTTCACTTCAGTACAAGGCAGCAGAAGGAGGAGAGAGGCTTCAGTACAAGAGTCAAAGCTGGTCAGAGCCTGATGAGAGAGAAGAGTGAGAGCCTGGCAGTTTGGACCCTGTCCCTTCATACACCCACCATCACCAGAGCAGAGGGAGGGAGAGCAGGAAAATAGTTGAGCTGGTATTATGAGATCTGTCATGTTTTTGGCTATAGATCCCCACCTTGTCCTGATGCCAGGCGCTGTCCAGAACACAGGAGAGCGATGGTTCCAGCAACCCGGAGCTCAGCACCTTGGGACAGTTATTGCTTTTCACGTTTGCTGGCTTGAAAGACTACTGTGGGTCTGTAGCACTGGTTTGTCTGTTCACACAATGTCTGCTCTTGCCTCTCCTGCCCACCTGCCCCTTCCCTTCCTTCCGGGCCCCTGAGGTTACAACATAGTGAATAACACCCAATAAACAGACGTTACGTTCTTGTCATGTCCGTGATGTGCTGCACCTCAGGGGGACTGTGAGCAATGGGATGGCTGGGCTGGAAGCAGCTCCCAGCTGTGCCCCTCCTTCTGCAGGACAACCCAGGCAGCACCACACAAAGCCCAGTGAGCCTCAATTGCTGCAGTTGGATGAGATCAGGCCTGATTCATCCTCCAAATTGCTAAGTTCTCAGCTGAGGTCCCTGCATTCCTTTTGCCTTTCCTCTTCTCATTCTCCACGTGGTAAAAGGAAAAGTTGTTTCCCCTCTCTGCCACACAGAGGATGGGATGCTTTGCGGGGGACACCTGGATGCAGACTCCTCTCCCTGGGGACTTGCTGGGGACATCTTTTCACCAAAACATTGCTGCATTAATCCGTCTAAGCTCTGGCACTTTCACACTGCCAGACACAGGCAGAGTGAGAATAGGATGGGGGAGGGCAGAGAAAAAAATTAAAGAGGGAGGAATGAGTCACCAGTCCAGACAAATTGCCTCCAAGACACTAAAATTAAGCTGAAGAGAGTAGTCCCAGCGGTACTATGGATCTGGCAGCTGTGAGCATCTCCTTTCCTGATGCATTGCAGGGACTTCAGAGTAAGTGTTACAGGGTGGCTGCTACTGCCACTACTTGCAGGAGAGAGGAAGGCTCAGAGTATGATGACTGGCACTGCAAAATCCTGCAGTCCTAGGAGGGCACAGAGAAACTATGGAGTTGAGCTAGATTACTGCTCCCAGATGCCACAACACTTCTGAGCTTCAAAGGCTGCTTCCTGCACTGAGGAGGTACATTGGTGATGCCAGGTACAACCAGACACTGTGAAGCTCCCAAGTGCTGCCAGGGAAATTTCTGCAATTTCAATTCATGGTCAGATCTAAATAAGGCAGTTAATTCAGTGATGTGACACATTACCTACTGATAACGTCCAAAGCAACCCTGGCAGGCATCCTGTGGCAGGCAGTTCCACAAATATCGGCACTGCACATGGGCTTCTGTATTACTTGCCCTGGCCCCATCCAAAGGTAATGTAAATTAAGTCCAGAAGAGTAAAAATTAAGCCTCTGGTATGGGCATATACCTCTGAAAGGGCAAGGGCCACAAAGTACGTGAAAATGGGATCTAACCTCCTTTAAGCATCCTAAACATGACTCAAAGCAATATATTCCCAGTGGTTTATCACTTCTCTCCAGTTTTCAAGCCTTGGCTTTTATCTTTTCAGTCTGCCCCATCCCCTATCATGTACCGCAATGCATACAATGTGTGTGAAACAAAATTAATGTATCTGCCTCCCTGTGGAGGTGCACAGGCTGAGCTCTCCTCCCAACACAATTTAAGCAGTTTGCATAGCCCTCCACTGAAGCTGAGGCAGAGAACGGGACACGACTCAGAGCATTCAGGAAGTGATCCGGAGATCTGAAATTTGTGATCCTATGACTGTGCTTATGCTAACAAGTCCTTCAAGGGTTAGCAGGACTGTGTAGAACTCTGCTGTTGCATGGCTCTGTTTCTTCTTGAAAGACTGGAGAAACAAAGGAGCCTGGGGGCTTCTGCATGGTGCTACGGACACCTGTCCTGCCATGGGAAAGAAAACCTCTGGGTGCTGCCCATGCCATTCCTTCCTCAGTGAGGACTCCTCTCTCTTCTGTGTCTCCAGACAGCATTGTGGCCAAGTTCTAGCCTAAAGAGGCCTGACAGCTTTGAAGTCCTGTACTGCCTTCATCAGCTCACCTTTGAGCAGCACTGGCTGCACATAAAGTTGCCCAAGTATGTTTGGATGCCAGATTTTAGACCCTGGCTATGTTGTGCTGGCAGACATACTGCCTTCTTTTGTTAAAGCTAAAATTTACCTTAGGGGCTCAAATGCTCACAACAGCAGTGTCAAATATCAAGAACTGAGTGATGCACAGTGCAAGGAGTCATTGATGTTAGCTGCAGGGCAGGAAAGGGGGTGAGAATGACAGGGAAGCCCTTTGTGCAGGGAATGGGATGGGAAAATCCTTCCTGGGACAACTGCTCACACAAAGATTAATTTCTTTCTTAGATCTGTTTCTTCTGTGTCTATGTCTTCCAGCAGAGGTGAAGTCTTGTAGGAGAGTTTGGGGCTGTTAAACTGGAACATTTTCCCAATGAAGGTGCAAAAGACAAGAAATCATGTATGGAGCCAGGGAAAGGGAAAGAGTTGAAACAGACAGTCCCCTATCTGTATCTGCCCATCTGCCCTCATCTCCGTCCATCTGGAGGTGCTCACAGGGCAGAACAGAAGGGAGAAGGGTTTGCGTGCTCAACAGCTGCCTCGATTTCTGAGCACCCTGCCAGCCAGAAGGTTTTGCTGTGTCCCTGCAGCTCCGAGCAGCACCAGTACTGCTTGCAAGACCCTTGGATCAGGGGCCCATTTCCTGGGTGCTCTTAGGAGAGCGGAGCCGAGTCGCCCCTTCCTGGACGCCACTCTCCCACCACATAGCTGCTCTTTGTATCCCTGTTTTCTTCTTCTCCCTCTTCCCTCCACTGTCTTCAGCTTCTTTTACCGCACTCCTCATTCCTGCATCCTCCCGACTCTTCTGCGCTCCCCTTATCCCTCTGCCCATCTCCTTGCGCCTCCCTTTCCTGCTTTTATTCTGTATCCCGGTATCTCCCCCCGCTCATCATTGTTCTCCTGCCCTGTCGTCCATCCCCTCCTTCCCCTCCTTCTCCTGCCGGTGTTTCCGTGCGTGGCGCCCATTGGCTGCCGGCACCCGCTCCCCGGTACCGGCGCTCCGCTCCCTCTGCCCGAGCCCCGCGGATGGTGGGGGCTGCGTGGGGGAGAGACGCGCGGGCGTGGGGCTGAGGGGCCGCGCACCCCCCGCCCGCCCCCGGGTCCCTTCCCACTCCAGGCATGGCGGGGATGATGGACAAGTCCGGGAAAAAGACTTGCGCCTGCGGTAGCGCTCGGCCGAGGCTCGCTCCCTCCGGGAGCCCTTTACTCTGTCTCGTTTAAGAAAGGGGAAAGGGAAAAAAGCATGACACGGATTCTCCCGGGGAAGCGGAGGAAAATGTACATCCCGACGACATGTAAGTACCCGGCGGCTCTGCCCGCTCTTCCCAGATGTCTCCCGCGGGCGTGAGTCCATGCAGAAGTTAAGTCTGCAGTTCCAGAGAAGAAAACCTGCCCACCACCCCCTGCTGCCGACCCTCCGACTCTCCCAGTCCAGCCTAGTCCTTACGAGAGAGCTCAACCCCGAGGTGAGACGGGAGAGTCCTGAGCTGGAGCAGGGCCGTAGGAAACAGAGGGGACAGGAGGGGAGGGGGTCAAGAGGGGGTGGTGCAGGATATTTGGCTGTGTTGTCCCTCCCAGCTTCTATTTATGGTTAGTTTCCAGGACTAGGCTCAGCTTTCAGCATCCACGTCCTCCTCTCATTCAGTGCAGAAACATGTATGTACATATATATATATATATTCCCCTATGGAGAGAAGTAGTGCCAATTTCCCATCTCTTCCACCTCTCTGCCTTCTTCCTGCTCTTCAGCTGCATGAACCAAGCACATTCTGGTAGCATCTGCTAGAGGATCCCAAGCCTCTTGCAACAGGTGCTGTCCACACCAGGAACAGATCCAAGTGGATGCCAACACTCTGTCAGTCTGAGGCCAGGGTTCCTCACCAACTCCTACATATGCATGTGCTGCCAAAGCAACCAGCAGAGTGGATCCAAACTAGATGGAGCACTGATGCCCAGTGTTTTTTCTGCCAAACTAGTCAAAATGTGTGACATAGCATTTGAGCTGGTACATGTTACTCAAGAAAGTTAAAATGGCAGCAATAGACCATGCCTGCTTAAAAATCAAATTTCTACCCTGCAACTGCCTGAGCAGAAAAATAAATTTATAGGAAATCCATGCTTTTTGATGCATGCTTTAGCATTTTTGATAGGGCTTCTGAAGCTACCCTGAAGCTGGACTTACTGTATTGCTAAACAGCAGTCTGAACAACGGGCTTTGGTGTGTCTGGACCCCAGACACTTCTTCAAGTCCTTTGCAGCTCCACCAGAAGTATTTCCATTCATATTTGATATTTGTAAGGCTCTAAACGTTTGGTCTGTTTCTTCTTTAAATTCCTTTGCATGCAGGAGGAAGATCCAAAGGGATTCCTATCTGTGTCTTCATCTTTTAGCAGATCATCCTTTCATGAACATACTGTTCTGCCTTCTGCCACCTTCTGTAGGGATTTTTGTCCCTAGAGCAGCCATTGCCCTCCTCTTTTGTCACTAGAACAGAATTGGAAAAAATATCAGAGGAAACATCCTTGAACTTAGCATTTCAAATCACTTCCTACTCTGCTTCTTCATTGCAGCCACTCATGATATGGGGGACAGCCTGGTGCTGCAGGATCTCATGAGGTGGGCTTCTGTGAGGACAGTGTGTCACAACCCAAGGCACTTGAAAATTAAGAAAATCCAAACAATCCCGGTCCTTCAAAGCTCAAATGCTCTAAAGCAAGAAACATTTATACCATAGCCTGTAGAAATTGCCTTGACACATAGTTGCTCAACTGTGTTTTTATGGGGCCTATCAGATGAGGTTCCTTCAGCACAGAATTTGATACTTTTGTGGAATCTGTTGGGTTTGCCTGCCTGATGTCCAAGGAATCCAACTAAAGCTCAGGTCTCACCTACCTAGAGTTGCCAGAGTTTGGAATGGCACCTATGAAACAAACAAACAAACAAACAAAGTAGCAAGAAACCCCCCCCCCCCCCCCAAACAATGTAATATTAGACATTTGTGAAGAAAGTTGTGATGCTACAGAAAATCACATCATCAAGAAAAGTCTCAGGAGTGTCTCTGGCTTCCTGAAAGTAGTTAAGGTTGTGAGTCCTTTCCTTTGACATCCCCAGTTTTAAGTTCAATAGAAAAAGAGTTTCAGAGCCCTAAGGGATTTGTTGAAACACAAGGTAAGCCTCAGGGTCGACATTCACTTCCACCAAGTCATCTTCCCTTCCAAGGACCTAATTCAGGGGGATGACCTTGTCAGTCTACACTTCCAGAAGATTTTTCCAGAGCTGGAGTAATGCTGAAAGGAACACAAATCTTCCCTGCATTAAGTTTTCCAGGGTTTCTGTGGTCCACAGTATGGGCTGGGCTCTTTATTTCACATATGAACCCCTGACAAAAGGCTTGTCCATTCCTTAACTGTCCCTCCTCTCCCTGCAGCTCCTCACCCAGTGTCAGCAGCAAGCTGGTGGTGAATGGAGGATTTGTTTGCTCAAGACTGTCTCTGAGTGAGCCAAGTGCTGTTTCCATGCCAAACCCTGATGTGACAAGCAATTGGGCTCCTCAGCTTAGGAAGGCTGGGAAACTGCTTTGGTGTTGCAAACAGGTGGAGCAGGCAGAACCTCTACTGTTAGCAGTGTGTTGCATCATGCAGGAGAGGGAGAGAATGGCAGGGAGAACAAGAGGAAAAGAGACAAAAGAGATTTGGATTGATACCTCTTGGTGTAGCCAAAATTATCTTTCCTTTACTCTCAAACTGGCATAACACAAACCAGCTAGCTTCCAGCTTGGATTGAAAGTGGTTTTCCTTCTCCTATGGGGCTAACGATAACCTGGCCAGTCCAAAAAGAGCTTCAGCAAGCAAGAGAATAAATAGAGAATAGTCAGAGTTGGAAAGGCACTTTGTCACTGGATGCTTTTCCCTCTTTTGTTTGTAAAGCACCTGCCACTCATAAATGGGAACCAGGTCCTTGGTGACCATGTTCTCAGTATTGGATCCCTTAGCTGAAAATGAAAACTTTCCCTGTCCTTATGCTAGTCTGCTGTTCTTTCCCCAGAGGATCTCTCACTAGGGGAGAGGCCCTCACTGAGCCACTTCCCTGATTGCCCCTCCATGTCCACTGTGCCTTGCAGGACTAGATGGGTTTGATATTGTCCTAGATTTTCCAGCATCTGCTAGCATCCACAAACTCCCCTTGGTTTCCCATACCTGCCCATAACTAACACATAGTTAATGTGGTGATTTTACCTGTGGCTTGTTCAGCTGTCATGTCCCCAGTATCAATTTTTTTTTTCTCCTCCCCTCAGCTCCAGATTGCTAACTGATCCTGCAAGGACACTGCCCCTTGCCCTCTTCCCTGCCTCTGCTATGGACACTTCTGCTTTTAGCCTCCCCACACCGGCAGTGTTGGAGGAGGGGAATGCTTCCAGTAGCTGGGCAGGCTTCACTACCCCCAACAGCTCCTCCACCGTCAGCCCTGGTGTAGTTGTCAGCGGTGTCCTCATCCCTGTGGTCTACCTCATTGTCTGTGTGGTGGGGTTGGCTGGGAATTCCCTGGTCATTTATGTGGTCCTGCGGCACTCTGTGAGCGAGTCGGTGACCAACGTGTACATCTTGAACCTGGCCCTGGCTGATGAGCTCTTCATGCTGGGCCTGCCCTTCCTGGCTGCGCAAAATGCCCTGTCCTACTGGCCATTTGGTTCTTTCATGTGCCGCCTGGTGATGGCCGTGGATGCCATCAACCAGTTCACCAGCATCTTCTGCCTGACAGTGATGAGCGTTGACCGCTACCTGGCTGTGGTCCACCCAGGGAAGTCCTCCAAATGGAGGACAGCACGGGTGGCCAAGGCCGTGAGTGTAACCATGTGGGTGCTGTCTTCCATAGTGGTGCTGCCCGTGGTTGTCTTCTCAGATGTCCCTTTAGGGATGAGTACATGCCACATCCAGTGGCCAGAGCCTGCCTCTGTGTGGAGAGCTGGCTTCATCGTCTACACTGCTACCCTGGGCTTCTTTGGACCACTGCTGGTGATTTGTCTCTGCTATCTCCTGATTGTTGTGAAGGTTCGCTCCTCTGGCAGGCGAGTGAGGGCTCTGTCCTCCAAGCACAAGCTTTCAGAGCGCAGAGTGACCCGCATGGTGGTGACTGTGGTGGCTGTCTTCGTCCTTTGCTGGCTCCCCTTCTACGTCCTCAACATAATCAATGTTGTCTGCCCGCTGCCAGAGGAGCCATCCCTCTTTGGAGTCTACTTCCTTGTGGTGGTGCTGCCATATGCCAACAGCTGCGCCAACCCCATCATCTATGGCTTCCTCTCCTACCGCTTCAAGCAGGGCTTCCGCAGGGCCATCTTCAGGCCGTCCCGCCGAGTCCAGAGCCAGGAGGTGCCAGCAGGCCCCCCAGAGAAGACTGATGATGAAAGGGAAGAGGGTGAGATCAGCAAGATCACCCAGAATGGAAATGACAGGCAGGAGCACCCTCTAAGCAGTGGAGAAGGAAAAAACAATGAGCAAAAACCACTCCCTGAGGAGCCTGCGGGATGCGAAAAGAGGAACAAGTTGCATGTCAGTTATTTATGACGAAAGGGGTGGTGCAGGGGAAAGAGCTATTGGGACATAGGATCCCCTTCACATTCTCTGCTTTCAAAGGCAATGGGAGACATTGATACAAGGGAATAATAAGTACAAGAATATGCTGAAAGATGAATAGGGCTCTGTGATCTTGTGGAAAAAGCAAGGCATTGTTCTTGGCTTAGGAAGAGACACCTGAGGTTTGTGTGGTACCAGTGTTACCAGAAATTAGTAAAAATAAAGCCTCCTTAACACTAATGTAGCGTTAAGAAGCAGGCATTCCTTATTTGTCTGGATGCACAAGGGAATATCTCCTTCTCCTGATAATCCTTCAAAATATCATGCATGCTGAGTACAGAAAAAGCTCCCATTTATATATTATATTTTATGTACATGATCAGATTTTTCCAGAATAAACATACATATGATATTAATTTCCCCAAAATCATTAATGTATTTTCCCTCTCCTTTACACATGTGTTCTTCTGTCCTGGGAGTCTCTTTGTGGTGCCTTGTGGTTGGTGACCCCAAAGTCCTACCTGACTGCCTGGTGAACTGGTAAAAGTTGGCACAACTGGGCTGCTTGCTTTCGAGTTCTTCTTTCTACAGAATAAACATTGTGCAGTTCCATAGGCCAGTGGCTTTTGAAGAATAAGCATTGTATTTACCACCAGGAGCAAACAATTTTTCGTCTGGCAACACCAGGTAAAGAGCAGACTGCATTTAGGGAGAGCTGAAGAAGTGATAGGCACTGAGAGTACAGAGAGAGCAAGGTCAGCTCGAGAGCAATGATCTGCCCTTAGATCCAGCTTTGGAGGGCATAGGCTGCCATCTCATGGTGGCACCTCGAGGTAGTCCCCAAATGGCATATACCACATGTAGGCAACACAGTGCTTTCCCTATCCTCCTTATAAACATGAGAAGTGGTTTACCTTAAAAGATGAACAGGAAGGAGAAATGTCTGCAGCAAAGACATACCAGCCAGTTGCATGCATGTCTGGCCCCTCTCTAGTTCTTAAAAAAATCTTGGGGACAGATTTCCTTTCTGTGCTGGTCATGGCTGGAGACCACTGACTGCTCAAAACCTCCTCTTTATTTTCAGACCACTGACTGCTCAAAACCTCCTCTTATGCACTCTGGGCAGGATGACAAGACTTACCTGGGAGAAAAAAAATGGAACGTTCCTTTCCTGCACCTTGCATTCCTCAGGGTTCTCCTGGTGCCTCTGCACCTTGTGGGAGGTGTAACAAGGGTAGAGGAGAAGACAATGAGACATGAGTTGGAGATAGAATTTCTTTTCTTCTCCTTAAACTTTACTGTAAATAAAGGAAAAGCCTTTGAACATAGAAGGCCAGGTGGGCAAAATTGTTCTATGTGTTTAGGACAGGGGTACTATAGATTTTGCTCTCCTGAGAATACACAATGTCTTTGAGTTGAGTCAATCTCTGTATGGAGTCATGATTGGCTGATACAAGAGATGAAGACATCTTTCAGTACAGGATGGGGGCAGGAAGCAAACAGAGGTGAGGGGATCTCCAGTGTGTGGGCGTTGTGGTTGTGAAGAGTCTGGGCAATACTAGGAACTAATTTATCCTCTGGGAAGTGGTAGAGTATTTGGCTCAGGATGGTGAAAAAATGTTGTGTCTGCATGTGCACAAAGGTAGCTGTAGGCAAAACTTTGTTCCCTGGACTATACATGTGTGGGGATGGCTGAAGAGGATCGGAGACTGAGGAGTCAGGGTTGGTGGGAGGCTGGTGCCAGTCTTGGGCACTGATGTTCATCTGCTGGAGGTGTGCACATGTGTACAGGGGTACCTAAAGGGGCATGAATGTGTGTAAGTGTACGCAAACACAGATGAGGGAGTGTGTTTATGTAACTGCAGGATGTTTAAGTGTGGATGTGAATGCTTGGATAAGAGCTGGAGAGCAAATGTGCTGGATGGAGTGGAGTTGGAAGAGTGCTTGCTCCTGCACACTAGTTGTTGGAGGGAAGCTGTGGATGGGCCCATCTGAGTGTGCAGGCTAGAAGAGCAGCTCTGTACAAGGGTGGGTGGGATTAAGGTCTTCCTCTCCACTTCATCTTCATTCCTGCAGCTCTGCTAAAATGTCTGTCCCCACACTTTTAACTTCTCCATGAATGCTACTCCTCAGCTACAGCCACTGAAATGACCCTCATATCACAGCCATTTGAGCAGTTTTCTCCACAAACAATTTTGAGAAATGAGAAGGAGGAACACACCAGAAGGACACATGCCTCCCTGAGGTCAAGAGGTGTGGCACGAGGTGACTTGTGGAGGGTCAATTATGGGAGCTGGCTGGGTAATGGAAAGATGTCTCACAGGTCACTTGAGAGAAGGTAAGAGAAGGGAAAGTGTGGCATGGGGCTCTGGTGTGCTGGGAGAGAAGCCAAAGCCTTGAGCTGGGAAACAGAACAAACTGCAGCAGCTGAGAATCATGGGAACAGAACCACTTTATGAGGAAGCAAGAGTCAAGGTCACACAAAGGCAATATGAGATGACATGAAGGCCTGGCAGGCATCAGAACTGCAGTGCAGGGCACTCAGCTTTGGAAAAGGACTGTCACAGGGTGTCAGGTGAACAGACATCTCCTAGCCAGGTTAGAGAGCAGAGGAAGGGTGGGAAGGGACCAAAACACATTCAGCTGTGCTCTTAGCCACTGGTACTGCCATCACCTTCATGACCAAGATTGTCCCCTGATAATCCTACATCCTCATGTTTCTTCTTTAAGCTTGGGACGCTGGTGCCAAGCTGTCCATGCCTGCAGGCTCAGCCTTGGGAGCTGAGCTGCCTGCCAGACCATGCAGGAACTGCTCATGTGCCCATACAGAGCTTCCCCTGAGCACGGGCAGTCAGACATCCAAGAGTGCAGGCTCAACTCACAGGGAAAAGAAAGAGCTTGGTAGCCGATTTCTATCTTCTGCTATGTCTTTACATTATTTTTCCTTTAATCCATGCATCAGCTTCCCACACTGTGGGCCCCAGTCAAAAAAGGAGCCAAACTATTCATGGGCATGGGTTACAGTTTGTTGGACTAAAAAAAGCTTGTTTTAGTTTCTTGGAGAGCTCCTGCAACGTCCACTAGATGAAACGCAACCAAGAAATCCTGGCAGGATTGACAAAGGATGGAATGCCAAAGCTTCTGCCTCTATAAGGGGCAACAAGAAGTGGAAAGATTAAAAGGGCTGACTACCAAATAGTCAGGTAGATGGACAGCACAGCACTTCAAACTCTGGTCTGTGTTGTGCCTCTTGCAGAGAAGAGCAGTGCCAGGTGAATACTGAACTTCCCTGGCACAGCAATCCCTATAGGACAGAGCAGAAATTGTATTATCTGAAGAGTTTGTAGCACTGCTCATCATTGATAACCAGGCACTGAAGAAGGCATGTGACTGTGAGCAAGGACCTTGCAGGAAGCAGCACAGGTGGCTGGGAGGGCAGATATAGGATGGGTTTCCTTATCCATGGAGTGGCAGGCCAGCTGCTGTAGGGAGATGGGGTAGTTTCCCAGCTGCCCACTCTTAAGACAGTCAGTCTCCTTTATCACCAAACAGAGCTGAGACTTCATTTCACATGCCTTTGCAGCTCCATCTGCTGCAAATCACCATTCAAGAAACTCTGTCGACTGGTTGGCTTCTTAAAATACCAACATTCCTTAAGAGTCCAAGCACTGCAATGCCAGCACCAAGCAAGTGTGCCAAGGAAACATCATTTTGACACATGGAATCTGAGCTCCTACCAAGGCAGCTCTGCAGGGCAGCCTGCTGGGACAAACAAAATGTGTTCCAGGGAGATCTGCAAAAAAATGGAGACCTTTGGATTAAATAGGGGTTTAAAAGAAAAGAGACACAAGCATCACATTTTTCTGTCTTGTGTTTTCCTCGCCCCCCTAGGCTGTATCCTGTTTTGCAGTGACAAATTGGGGATATAAAAAAATGAAGATGAACAGAAAATAAGACTGGGGGAGGGGAAGGAAAAGGTATTTCTTGTCCAGAATCCATGAGGAGAAAACAAATGCCACAAAATTCTTCAAACTATCACCACTGATTTAAAGGCTGTTTTTCATAGGAAAATGCATTTGGAATGATGGTCAGGAGGTCACTGCCTCAGCACTGTCTCCCTGTTGGTGAATCCCCAGAGTTTGCTGTGGTAATGGCATTAATCTGACTGCCCTTGTGATCCCTCTCCTCAATGATGGTGTGGTTGATTCTGGGCAACCCAGAGGCCATGGGGACCGTGTGCAGTGGCTAAATGGAAGTCTGGATATGTTCTTGGGCAATTTGCTCCAGTCAGGTATGGAAAAGAGTTTTTCTATTCTGGGTGCAGAGACACAGAGATAAGGGCTCCATCAAGCCCTCTGCTGCACAAAAGGTTTCATTCTTGTCACGTAGTGATCAGAGCTGCAAGACTAGAAAGAGCTACAATGATTTCAGCAGCGTTGTGCAATCCTCTTCCCAGCAAATGTGTCATTACAGATGGGGTGATAGAGACACGGGCAGCCCATTCTGTCAGAGAGTTCATGTGCACACATCTGAGCACACAGGAGCAGATAGAGAGAGGCATCTGAATGTGCTGTACATGCATGCATGCAAATGAGTGTTTATTGCATGATTGCATGCTTGTGTGTGTGTATGTGCAACTGCGTGGATGTGTATAAACACACAGACATATTCATGCCATGCACGGTTCAAGCAGATATATGTGTGCGTGAGACCATGTGGGGCCACCCACACAGGGGCCCACACACCCGGACCTGTGCGCACCGCTCAGCCTCAGCACGAACGCCAAGAAGGCAGCACAGTCACCTTAATGCACACAGGCTCAGGCTGGGAGAGGGCACTGCACCTTGCCAAGGACCCTCCACACACACACACACCCAACAAACCCAACCACACAACGGTGGTCTGGGGCAGCTGCCGACCCACTCAGTGTGATCTTCCTGCTCTGCAGTGGATCTTCAGGAGGAAAACTGGAAGGGCAGTGAATGGTGATGGTAGGGGGGCTCCAGTGTGGAGAACCAAGAGAGTGTTTCCAGGCTGTTACCAACACAGCCCACACATAATGTCATTTGAAACTGTTGTTAGGGAGCCGCTGTATTTGTCATCAGCAAGGAATCACAGCAGCTCAGATCAGGCAACAGCAAATCTGTCCAGGCCATGTTCTGCTATCTGCTGTTGCACAGGGCTGTGGAACAAGGGGGTGCGTGGAGGGAGCAGGAGGCATTGTTGTAATGGAGTTGCCTCCAGAGAAAAGAGACGGGGGAATACAAAAAAAGGAAACACCTTTAAAAATAACATGCTCCTAGCTCCCCAGAGGATCTGACAGAGAATTGAAATTGCTTTATCTGCTCGAACGAGTGGAAAATATGCAAATATTTGCTCATGAAAAATTGCTGTTCTTTGCCTTCCCAAGCATAAACTATGCAAACGCCACACACCACGCAGCCGGCTCACGCAGATCTCACACTCAGCACGTCATGCACAAACAAACACACACGCATACCCAGTGCGTCAATGCAGCCGGGCTAGGACACGTGCCTGGGCTGCAGCACAGCAGCCTTCTCTACATGACAAACAGGGCCGCGGGGCACGGCAATACGGATGCCTCGACTGGAAAAGTATGCCTGGGCGGGCAGTGCCTCGCCGCGGCTCCCCGCCGTGCTCTGGAGCCGGAGCGGCTGCGGAGCTGCGGGCGGAAGGGACGCGAGAGCCCATCCCGGTCCTGCCTCGCTCTCGGGCACGCCGGACACCTCCGGGGGACACGCAGCGGGGCGGGAGGGGCAGGGCGGGGGTGGCGCCGAGCAGCCCGGGGGATGCGGGGCGGGGGACGCAGGGGATGTGGGAGCTGTGCGACGCGTCCTGCAGAGGGGGATCGGGCACCGGCCGGCAGGTGCGGCACCGCGGAGAGCGGGGGACCCCGCCGGGCTCCTGCCCTTCCCACTAGGGTTAGGACTGTGCTGCCAAGCGGCAGTGGCGCCCCTCCGTGCCAATCCCCCACGTGTCAGACATCCAGAGGGACCTGTGCAGGCATGAGAGGTGTGCAGTCGCAGCACAGAGAGACAGTTGTGTCCTGGGCTGCATCAAAAAAACGCGGCCAGCAGGTCGAGGGGGGTGATCCTGCCCTTCTACTTCTTCCTGGTGAGACTCGATCTGGAATGCTGCATGCAGGTCTGGGACGCCCAATATATGAAGGACATGGACCTGTTGCAGTAAGTCCAACACTACAATGATGATGATAATCAGAGGGCTGGAGCATCTGTCCTATGAAGACAAGCTGAGAGAATTGGGGTTGTTAGCCTGGAGAAGGCTCTATGGAGATCTTATAGTCCCTTCCAGTACCTAACAGGAGACTACAGGAAAGCTGGAGAGGGACTTTTCGCAAGGGCATGTAGTTATAGGATGAGGGGGAGTGGCTTTAAAATGAAGGAGGTCAGGGTTAGATTAGATATTAGGAAGAAATCATTCACTGTGAGGGTGGTGAAGCACTGGCACAGGTTGCCCAAAGATGCTGTGGCTGCCCCATCTCCAGCAGCATTCAAGGCCAGGCTTTGAGCAACCTGATCTTCTGGAACAAGTCCCTGCTCATGACAAGGGGCTTGGAATTAGATGATCTTGAAGGTCCTTTCCAACCCAAACCACCCTGTGATTCTGCAATTCTGTCATGTCAGTCTAGTTCCCTTAGTGGAAAGCACCCTGACAGATCCAAGAGTTTGTGAGCTCTTAAACACCAGCATCCTTGCCCATCCACCTGTCCACTCATGTCCCACCACCCCATCTCCCCTCCACAAAGTTTTTCTTTCTCTAGTGAGAAAGTTCATGGGTATCTCTGAAGAAAGTTTTCTCACCCAAACCACTATGCACCTTTCTCAGCACTCCTTGTGAGAGCTGATAAGCCCTGAGTGGTGATCTGCTGTTGATAAATGATATGGGCAGGTCTAGGAGTGTGCATAGGAGAGGATGGCAAAGGAGTAAAATTTTCTGGGTCTACACAGTAGTGTATGGGAGGACGGGACCTTCAGGTGGATACAAATACAGAGAAGCAGAAGGCAGCAGGCTTGCCTGAAGGTTATTTTTAGGAACTGGTTCAAACAGGCTACAATGTCACCTGATATATCCTACTCAGCCAAACTTCTGGATCTGGATGTTCACAAGACAGCAAACTCTTTCTGGTTGCATTAGGGATAGTCCTACTAGTAATCATATGCCAGAGTTTGGGATGGATACCAGCACAGTTCCTTGGTCTCACAGGCAGGGTCACAAGGCAACGGTAAGAGATGGGACACTCAATTTGGAAAAAGCTGCAGATGGGGAGGGGGGTAACCTGGGTGATGCTGTGAGGCATCTCCAACTGAGGCAACTTGTGAGCCAGTGTCTGATACTCTCTCTGCTCAGCTGTGTCACACAAGATCTGGCTGTGGGGACACTGGGAAGTAGGAGACAAGTGCTGCTCCTCAGCCACGTGGCATTTCAGCAATGCACAGGGAAAAAAAAAAAAAAAAAAAAAAAAAAGCAGAGTGTTTGCCAGGTTTTGATCTCTGTGTGAGACAGGCCAGGCCACCAAGCAGCACACAGCAGAAATCCCTGCTGGCAGAATTGCCTTCAAACTCAGAAGCAGCCTGCATAAAGCCAGGGAACGTGTAATTTCTGCTTGGTCCAGGCCCCACATGGGCAGAAGTCTAAAGAGAAATATAGCCGTGCAACTGACATCTAATAGGTCTGCCCATCCTTAGAGATGTAGAAAGTATTTTAATTTTGTACCATGCTGGTGCTCTTGAGTAACAAGGGCTGGCTGTTGCACAAGCCCTGTGCACAGACATGGAGCTCACAGGCTGGAAAAGATTCATCTAGTCATAGAATCACAGAATAGTTCAGGGTTGAGGGGACCTTTAAAGGTCATCTATTCTTCCCAGCGTTTTCTGCTGCCCGGCCAGAGATGATCAGCAATCCTGGTACAGCAGAGTGACAGCTGCTGTTACAGGATAACCTGAAGGCACCACAAATTACTGAAGCAAAAAAGCACATTGCCACCTTTCCGTGTCTTAGGTGTACCCTGTACAGGTATTATGGAAGGGCAAGGCAAAGGTACCCAGGAGCAGTCAGGCTGTGATGGAGAGGAGGCAAGTGCAGAGCAGTGCTGCTCATCCCTTCCCGTCTCTTCAAACATGTTAGCTCTCTCTCCAACGGTAGTAACAGCAGTAGTCAAAAGCCCGAACTTTGCTTCCAGAAGGAATCAGCTGTTGAGCTGAGCAAATTGCGATGCTGTGCAGGGTGGGTGGAAGAAGGGAGGGAGGAAGGGAGGGAAGAAGGGAGAGAGGGAGGGAGAGCCAAGCCTGACACGGGCCAGAGCAGGAGGGGAGGCACTCACAAAGGCCTTGGAGGCAGGATGGAAAAGACAGTAATTACATAAGAGCACTTGGCGAGCATCTGGCTGGAGTCAGCTGGGCCCCGCCGGCCCTCCCTCCCGCGCTGCTAACCAGGAGCAGTTAAGGATACAGGATAGAGCTAACTCAGCGCGGGACCCCTGCAGAGGGAAGCGGAGGTAAGAGCTGCTCCGCTTCCCCTCCTGACTTGGGATGTTCTTGAAGATTAGGGGCAGAGGAGTGGGGAGCACGGGGAAGGAAAGACAGCTGTGGTGGAGGAGAAGCAGTCAGGAAGGAGAAGAGAAGGGTTTCTTCCTCTGTCTCTTGGTGCAAATGATACCTTCGCTCTGGAGGTTTGGTGAGGGAGGAGCTGTGAAGGGCGAGTGTTTGTGCGTGGATGTGTGTGTGTACGTGCAACAGGGCAGACGATCCACATGTGCCACAGGGGAGCTGAGCTGTACACAGGGGCTAAAGAGGAGAGAAAACATCAATTTCCTTCTCCATACCTGTGGTAGAGAGGGGTAATAGGGTGGAAGCAGCCACTGAGGTAGAGACCGTCTTTGTCCCCATACTTTGCCAGTGTTCTGGTGGGTACAGGAAAAGGGAGGAAATGGAGGAGGAGGAGGAAACAGCTGTTTTTGAGCAGGGATCATTGCAGTATAATCTGGACAGTGCTTCCTTGGGCTGCCTCCAAGGCAAAGTGTGTGATGAGGGAGAGCGAAGACTGTTGGGCACACAAGGTGCCCTCAGGCTTGGACTGCACTGTAAAGCATGCCTGGCACAGGTTTACTGGATAGAATTCTCAAAATCTCCTGCAAATGTGACTGCCCTGGCAAAATACTGCTGGTACACACTGTTCCCTTCAGGGAGCAGGGCAATACTGCCCTAATTAAAGTGTCTTTACTGGCATAAACTTCTGCCTAGCTGGGCAATGGCACTAGGGCATGTCTTGGTTTGCTGGCTCCTGGCAGGTCCCTATTCAGGCCAGATGAAACATTAAATGCAAAGTCTTGCTTGCTCCCCACTGTGAGCTGTTCTTGCAGTCAGATGAGACACAGGCAAAGGTCCCAGCTGATGAGGTGTCCCCTGAAGAACATCTGCTTGGCTGTGAGCAACTCAGGAGTTCAGATGAAAATGTGGGACGGAAATGAGGACAATAGCCTCCTTGCTACCTGTTTCCCTTGGAAAGGTGGAAAAGGCCAGGCATAGGGCCAAGAACTGCAAAACTGGGTTATGTCAGAAATGGAAATAAGCCAGTTAGGAAAACCTGAGAGAGGCATTGCAGGAGCTTTTTTTGGGACTGAGAACTTGGTCTTCAGTCTCTAAGTTTTCATACATCCCAGAAAATTTACTTGCCTTTAATAGTATTGTCAGCTGCCAAAAATCCCACCAGCAGCAGCCAGGAGTATACAACACAACTGATCACAAAAACCCTCTTCTGTCAGCTGGTAAGCCTCAGTTAGCAAGAAATATTGCCCCAACCTTTCCCCCCCCCCCCCCCCCTCATTTCCCAAAAGGGGAAACTGAGGCACAGGCAAATGTGAGCAACTTGCAGTGTATTTCATTGCACATCAGTGCTGGAGCCCAGTGAGGAACTCACACACTCAGCAGTGAATTTCTCTGTCCTCTTCCTGCCCCAGCTGGAAGGCATGTTCACTCCATGTTCATTGAGCTGCAGGCTGACAGGCAGCCTGAGAATATTTCCAGTCTTCCCAGCCCCCATTCTTCCCTTCCCCCAGCTCACAGTACATATTTTCCCAGAGTTTTCCGCTTGCTTCTCCAGTGGTGCTGGGGTCCTGCCAAACGCCAGCCACTCTCTGGGAAGCAGGGCCTCCCATTCCTAAACCAAACAAATGGGAGAAGGGAAAAAAAAAAAGCCCCAGTACACGTAGACACGCTCCAAACCCTATTCCCCTCATAAACCTTGGAGCCTTCTGCAGCTCCTCTTGGAAATTGCAGGAGGCACAGTGCTGACTTGGCATTTCTGACCCCTGCAGAACAGAGATATTGTCCATCTTTCCTTCTGCCTCCCAAAGATCTGTATGTACATACATACCACCCACCCCCTCCACACGCATACCCAGGGTATAAATACCCACGTCAGTTTTGGTGCAGGATAAAATCTTATCCTCTTCCCAACAGACTCCACAGTGTAAAAAAAACCTCATGTCTCTCCCACCCTGCATTCTTCTCCCCTCCAAAATGCCCTTCATTCCAATGTTCTGGTGCAGCCACATTGTGCTTACCCCAAAGGCACAAGCTTGTCAGCTTGGCGCCAAGCTAGGGACAATGGTCACAGCCAGGGTTTGTTTCCAGATCCCCAGCTTTGCTGGCACGCAGCTCGCAGCAGCTAGGCTCTGTTTTAGACCAGGCACACCCCCCCCCCCCCCCCCCCCCATCCAAAATGCTCGGCCCAGGACCTTAACAGGGGACATTACCAGGGGATGACACGTGCTGGAGCACAAGGCCTGGGGCTCTGCCCAGGCAGAGGGGATGATCAGAGAGGGAAAAAACTGATGCCTCTCCCCATTGGCAGCTGCTCTTGCTAGAAATATCATGCCTGGGGCAAGAGGCCACAATGACGTGCAGAAAAAACAATGCAGGAGAGAATGAAAGATGAAGTTTGGGGACTATGAGTGGGTCAGGCACAGCTGGGAAGAGAGCATGGCCAAATGAAGGAGTAATGCATGCGACAAGGGACTAGCGTAAAGGACTGAGGGCAGAATCCTGTAGCGTCCTGCCTGAAGAAAATCTGTCTCTTGCACCAATGCACCATCCTGACATGCCAAGGGTGGGAAACTGCCTGTCCACCCCTTGCTCAGGGCACAGTCTGTGCTGCCTGCATTTTTTACTGGCTGAAAGTGAAAAGGCAGAGCGTAAAACCAAACCAGCAACATGTACAAGGAAAAAGCACTTCCTAGGAAAGAGTTAAAAAGACGCTGAAACCCAAGCCGGTTTAGGATGGAGAGCACCCAAAGCCAGGGAGGGAGAAGGAGGGAGAGGAGAGGGGAGGGAGCCAGTCCAAGCCTAGCTTGCGCACCCAGCCAGCGCTGAGCAGTGCCTGTGCCAAGAGCCGGCTTCCTTAAAGCCATGGGCCCGGGGGCCTGCCCTGCAGGCAGAGGGGAGCCGGCAAGCACGGGCTGGGAAGCGAAGAGGGGAGCCTTCGGCCTCCGGGGTGAGCAGCTGCGCTGTGCCGGGGGGCAGGCAGCAGGATGGGGGCACAGGCTGCAAGAGGGGCTTTCTAAGCTGCTTGGTATGTCTGTCTTTCGTAAGCATACTTCTCTGCAAGCTGCAGAGCTTACGTCCTTCACCCTCGGCAGCCAAGCAGCTCCTATCTTGTCTGCCCAAAAGCTGTGCTGGGAAGCCGGCCGTCCCTTTGGGAAGGTGCTGGGGTTTTCTTGAGAGCCCACTGGGCATGGGTGGGAGGGAACCGAGCCGCCGGGATGGGTGGGATTTGGTAGGGGAAAGGAGGAGGCTGAAGTTAAGCTCCCAGCCCAGAGGAGAAAAGGCATCTCTGCCAAGAGATGTGAGTCTGGCTCCATCCTGGAGCCTGACCACATGGGGATTTTGGGGTTAGAGTCCTATAAAGAGTTATGTGATATGCTGTGATAGAAGGGCTGGAGAATTTTTTTTACAATGCTTCCCACAGACTGAGTAGCCTACCAGAGTATGCTTTTGCTAAAGAGCTGGCTAAGGTTGGACTCAATGACCCTAGAGGTCTTTCTCAGTCTTAACAATTCCATGATTCAGTCTCCTTCCTCTATGCCAGCCTGGGGACCAAATATTCCAGTGACTTTAATGGTTTGCCTAGTCAGCATCAAGCCTTCTCACAGGGTCAGTACCACGTCTCCACTGGCCTGGGCAGAAGGGCATGGGGAACCCTCTTGGGCCATGCGGTTGCTGCTAGATTGCAGCCTTGAACAAGCATGTAAGCTGCCTCCACAGGACAATGCCATTTCGCCCTACCCGTGGCTCCAGCCACAGAAAGATGTTTCATCATGATCTCTGCTCCATCCCTTATGTCCTTCCCCTTCTTATACCTCACTCTTGGCACTTCCTCATATCTTCCCAGGTCGCCATGGGCATAGCCTACCTGCGCACATCCCTGACCTTCCTTTTTCTCCCTCTTCTTGTGTTTGGGGCACCCGCTGATGAGCCCAATCTCACAGAACCAGGCCCTGGTGCTTGCAAGCGCTGTTGTGACCCACTGGACTCTTCCACAGATGCCCCACCAGTCCCTCCCAGCCACCACCACTTTCCCTACCCAGTTCCAGAGGTCCGTCCCTATATCAACATCACCATTCTGAAGGGTAAGTCTTTGCTCTGGGATGCCAAGGCTGGCTCAGGGACTGATGGCATTGCAGTGGAAGTGACAGCTGGATTTCTGGCATGCTGGTTGTGCTAACAGACCATCCTGGAGGATAAGTGACTACACACACTATGCCCAGGGTTTAGGTGTATTGTGCTGTGATGGGGACTAGCCTGGGGGCATGGAAGTCAGTACACATCTCTGTGTCTCGGGATGTTGTCTGCTACTAACTCTTCCTCCTTGCTAACACAGGAATGGCATTGACAGCCTCTTGCCAAGCAGGGGAAACACATTCCTTACAGAGGAATGTCCTTACATGAGCCTTACAGAGTCCTGTAGTGACTGATGGAAAGAACAGTCCTTATCAACTGCAAAATAAGCATGTTTGGAGGGCACTGGTACCCAGGGACGTTGTGGGAAGACCTTCTCCAGTTCTGTGGGTCATGTGCATTTAGGAGTGGGAGGAGGGCAAAGGGAGGCAGCAGTTATTCGCAAGCACCTCCAGGTTAAACTGGCAGTGACCCTCAGCTCATTCCACCCTGCAGTGGCTGGCTTGGCTAATGGGAAAGGGTTCCCTAATTTAGACCAGCTCCTCCCTTCAGGACTACCCTTTTAGCCTTTGCTGTTCCCAGCTGGATGCTGCCACATGTTTCTTGTAGCTCTGTGGTTCGTCTGGCTTAACTGGGCAGATGCTCTCCCTTCCCTGCCCTGCCTGGAAGTTGTTGTAATCCATCAAGCTCAGAAGGGCCTGCGAGAGGCCTAGACTAGAGTGTGGTGTCTAAGGGGGACCTTCAATACCATGCAGGGGATGGAGAGGAGGAAAAGAACAAGATACAGATTTTGAATGCTGTCACTTAGTGCTGGAGGCTGCTCTGAGTCCCATATCTTCTCTGTGTATATAAAGTACATCCTGGTGCTGGTCTCTGTATTGATGCCTGCACAAGTGTGTGATGGGCAGTGCACACCAGGTTAGAACTGCAGTATTAATTATACAAGATGCTCAAAGCATTGTGAAAGTACCACCCCTCTAAGTTGCAGTGCTCCATCTGCCCAGTCCATCTTGGATCTTTTCCCTCTGATCCACCATATTATGCCCCCCTAATCATACTACCCCAGAGGTGTTAGCAGTTCTTCCCCTTCTCCAGACCAGTGTGCAATCCTGTGTGGATAACTGGGTCATAGGAGAGGTGTGTGGGAGGGCAATGCTGTGCTGGAGGTAACGGAGTGTGGGGGAGGAAGAAGTCAAGAGCCCCAGTGGTACTTTGGACTGCTGGCTCCCTCTGAGGCTGAAGTCTCCTAGGGAGAGGTCCTGGTGTCTCCAGCAGAGCTGTGTCATTTGGTGAGCAGGGGATTCATTGGGGAAGAGACTCCAGTCACTCCCAGAGCTCTGCTAGATCCCTTCCCATGAAGAGCAGAGGTATTGTGGCCCTCAGAAGTGTTCCTTCTTCTGGCTTTGCCCCATTCTTGTGCAATCCTCTCCCTCCTCATTAGACTTCCTCACTGCCACTTCCACATCTTCTGGCATCCCACAGGAGTTGTGTCCTCTGCTTCTTCCTGTAGGAGAGAAAGGAGACCGGGGAGAGCCTGGGATGCCAGGGAAATGGGGCAAAGAAGGACCACGAGGCGAGCGGGGTGCCCAGGGCCAGAAAGGCAGTAAAGGACAGATGGGCACAGCGGGAGACCCCTGCAAGCATCAGTACGCTGCCTTCTCCGTCGGTCGCAAGAAAGCGCTACACAGCAGTGAGGGCTTCCAGGTCTTGATCTTTGACACCGTCTTTGTCAACCTCTACAGCCACTTCGACATGTTCAATGGCAAGTTCTACTGTTCAGTGGGCGGACTTTACTATTTCAGCCTCAATGTCCACACCTGGAACTTCAAGGAGACCTACATGCACATCATGCACAATGAAGAAGAGGCGGTCATCCTGTACGCCCAACCCAGCGACCGCAGCATCATGCAGAGCCAGAGCCTCATGCTGGAGCTCCAGGAAAATGATGAGATCTGGGTGAGGCTCTACAAACGGGAGAGGGAGAATGCCATTTACAGTGATGATGTTGATGTGTACATCACCTTCAGTGGATACTTGGTCAAGCCCAGCATTGAATAACTGCCTCTCTCTTCCTTGGGACCTCTTAGGCCTTTTCCTTTTTCTCCTCTCCCTCTCTCTCTCTCTCTCTCTCTCTACTGCCCGTAATCACTGCAAATCACTTGGAAATGGGCCTGTCAAATCTCAGGCACTGAGTGTGAAACTTGCCACATGGCTCCCACCTCATGCTCTCTTGTAGCCAGACCTGTATCTGTCCACTTTACATCATGGAACTACCACCTCTTGCCCCTCACCTCATAATCCCAACTTAGGTTATTGGCTTCTTCTCAATCTGCCAGCAAGCTGCCTCTGGCATTTAGGGTTCTAGAGCAAGAGGAAAGCTAAAATGGTGCTCCAGGACCTGTGTCCATTCTTGGGGCTTCCTACACAAAGGGCTCCTACAGAAAGGGCTAGAAAGTCCCCACTGCCGAAGTCCATCCCGGCTCCTCTCCATCCTAACTAGACATACTGGTTTTGCAGCCTGAAACAAGGTCTTAGTGTCACCTCTCATATCTGTAGTGTAGAGAGTAGACTGTGGTCTGATGGTCTCCTGTTGCACAAGGAAGATGTAGGAGCACTGAGAGAGGATATTGTCTTTCTGAAAAAGGGAACTGTTGGCCTTCTCAACTGGCTTTCCATAGACACCCTTCTGTGTCACAGAATCCAGGCTGGCTGTCAAACCTAGACCTGGTGGGATTGTCCTCCTCTATGTCACCTCTAGCTCTTCAAAGAGATGAAGGGCCAGACACCTGGCCAGACCCTTCATGAGTCCATGATTCAGTAGAGGCGACCATTCTGTTCCCACTAGGGATCACCAGCACAGAATGAGAGAGGGAGAGAGAGGGAGAGAGAGAGAGAGAGAGAGAGGGAGGGAGAGATCTTGAATACCCCTTCCCACACCTCCCCTGGGGTGCTACTCAGTCTTGGCTCATCAGCTATGGGAAGCTAGTCCAGAGGGCCAACCCGAATCTGCTCTCCTCTGGCAGAGGTGCCATTTCATTGTCCTCCCTGAAGGTGGTTCTCCCACACTGGTATTGAAAGACATGTTTCAGGGCCTGAGCTCAAGGCTGTGGGGGAAATTGCAGTTGAATCAATTCCAAACCTGGACAGGCTGCCACTTCTTTACCTCTGTGATGGAACAGAGATAGAGGTGAGACTACAGCACCTTGCCCAAGGGTTAAAAGCTTCCCTGCCGTATGCTCCATGCCCTTTTCTGGCAATCTCATCAAAGTAACTGAGAAAAGCATGTGTCCAAAACAAACCCTCACTCTTTTTGTCAGGTTGGAGATGTCACAGTGAGGAAGGAATGCCAGTGTTAGGGTTTTCTAGTACTATTTATATTGGTCTCACACCACTCCCACTTGCATCCCTCTGGAGGAGATGCTGCAGTCCTGGGGGGAGCAGGTGAGGCTGGCTCAGCACTTTAGGAAACCTACTTCCGCATGTTATGATGCTCCCATAAACAGCAGTGCCAAGATTTGTCTCTTTTTTGAGTCTCAGGGCAGGAGAAGCAGGAGAAACACAGGTATTTCTCCTCTGCTCATCACTGATCATGGAATCATTGGATTTACCCAGGTTCTGCAGTCTCATGATGAGCCATGGTCTCTGCCTGTAGCACGTGGGGCTACCCGGGCTCTCCCAGAAGAAATGTGCATCATTATACAAGATTAGGTCTGGTACACACAGCCCAGGATAGCAAAGGCACAGGGACCAAGGCTAAGAATTATAACTGATCTTGAAAAATTGTGGGGCATTTTCTCTCTTATCCTGTTTACTTATTCTCCATGCTTTTCTAAGGAAGCCGTACAGACTGTAGTGAGTTTCAGGAAATTTGCTCTGGATCCTCCCCACCACTGTCAATGAGGCAATGGGTATAAAAAAGAAAGTTTCACTAAGGCAAGGTTGATTTTTTTTCACAGGGAAACATGTGATGAAGGGATCATGGAAACTAAAGGAGACTGCGAGTTTCTTCCTCTCCCTTAGCAGGTCAAGTGTGTGGAATTACTCAGAGACAGGATTTCACATAGCAGAGGAAGCAGAAAGCTGGAGGTGGTGCTCAGGATTGAATCCCTTTCTCTCCTCTTCAACAGGCTGCAAACCCAGAAATAGTCTATTTACAGTGTATAGTGCCTCATGCCTGCCTGAAGAGAAGCAAGCCTCTCTAACACTGAATATCTCCATAAGCAAGCTTCCTTCTTTCTCCTTTCCTATTTGGTGATTGAATGCTGGTGACAGGTCTCCTGTGCTCCCCATGAGCAGCCAGAGGGTGCCTGATACATGTGAGAGAGGAGGGAAGGGGGACCAAAGGGTGTGTTTAATAGGCTTCTGGTGCTAAACAGGATGGCATTCCCTTGGTGCTAAATCAGATTTCAGGAGTATTGGGTGCTTTCTGGGAAGTGTAGTAGGCTGAGTTGTGATGTACTCTGGAATTAATGGTGCTTTATGTAACAAAATCAAACAGACTCCAAGAACTTTTTGTATATATATATTTTTTCAGTGGTATTAAACTTTTTTCCTTGGTTATTTTGCACTTAAATCTGTTTTACTCTCCCAACCTATTCCTTCTAGCTCTGGTTGTTGCTGAAAGATGTGATGGAAAAGACAGTGACCTGAAATTGGCAGGTACAAAGTCTAACTCAGCTCTGAAACTTCCCTGGGGAATCCTTGGCAATCTTGTGTCTGTTTCCTTTGCAAAGAATCATTACCTTAAAATATTTACTACTTGAACACTTCTAATTATGACAACCCTCTTCCTTTTGCTGGAAAAGCTTTCAGAAAATTCAAAAAAGGGTTCTTTGATTATTACCAAAAAAATTCCAGGGACAATACAATGGCTTGTAGGAGTACTTTCAAATACTTATTTATATTGAGGAAGGCTGGGTTAATGTTGAAGTTCTCTTAAGGGAGACCAGATCGCTTTATCGTATGAATTTTTTAGCACATTGTTCTATCAAGTACTTGGTAAGCACAAGTGGTTTCTGTTTTCCCTATGACTTTTCTCTGCCAAGAGCTGAAGGCCAGAAAGCACAGTATAGGTGCAATACTGTTGATGGTGCTTCCTAATATTGGAATGAATGGGAGTTCCAGAATTATCCTGGGCATGCATATTTGGAAGACCTGTGTGTGATGAGAAAGGCCTGAGATACAGGTCAGAGGTGGAAATACAAGTGGCAATTGCTCATAAAGTTGAAGGAGAAGGGAAGACATGAGCAGGGACTGGAGACTCGTAAGCTTGAATGAAAGATCTAGAAGTACAATCCTAAGGACAGGGAGATGCCTTTGGGGGTCTCAGTCCAAGTCAAAGAGATACATGGGGTTTTGTTTATTATCTTTGGACTGAGAGGTCTCCTGCTGAGGTAGAAGGATAGGCAAAAAAACCCCAAGCTGAGGTGCCCATATAGGACCTTCTGGTTTGAGTTTGATTTGCCTTCACATAGTTTCTCCTGTGGTTTGATATGTAGCAGACACTTCATTTGGCTAAGGGTGGAATACATAATCATACACATCCCTACAGGCCTCTTTGGCTTTGTGTCAGGCCCAGTGCAAGGGCTATATATGTATCCTAGTAAATGCAATACTCTGTCAGGTCAGAGCGCAGCCTTTTTTCCATTTTTTATTTACTTCTGAGGAAGCAGATAAAAATGTGTCTTCAGGAAGTGTCGCAGTTGTGTTTGTGCATGTTCCTGTTCCTTGAGGTGAGATGCTGGCAGATTTGAAGTGACTTTGTCACACTTATAAAAGGTGAGGAAAGGAAGCAGGGAGGGAGGAGGGGCAATCAGAAATGTGTACCCAGATCTTCAAGAAAAGTTTTCTATGATTCAACTTTTCAGCCTGCCACCTGAACAGTTTCCTCAGCCAAATCCCTTGCAGCTAAGATGCATGGTGACAGGCAGGGTCTGTAGCTGCTGCCACCCATCACCCATGGATGCTTGACCAGGGAGTTGCTGTAGGTGACGTGAGGCTCAGGCAAGGTAGATTCTGCAATGCTTTGAAGGAATAAGGTGTAGAATGTTTCAGATCAGCTCTGTTCTCCTGCCAGGGAGTGTACCCATGCCCAGAAGGCCATGAGACATTCATTCATTCATTCATTCATTCATTCATTCATTCATTCATTCATTCATTCATTCATTCATTCATTCATTCATTCATTTTCCCCAGGTCTGTGGGTTTTTTCCATGCAATGGAGCTGCCCTGTAGAATGTGATTCAGGGGTTGGTGACAGCCCCTATCTCTCTCCCGGGCAAAGCAAGTGCCCTGGGGTGCGCAGCCTACAGCACTATCCCTGGAGCTGTGCCTATATCTTCCCCTGAAAGAGTGGTCCAAACTCTGCTGCAAAGGGCTTCAGATATGTGGACACATCTGAAGTTTGTTGAAGGCATCTGTCACAGGGCGGTCCCTGAAAATTGCCTTCTGGCAGGTCCCTGGTCCTGCAGGTATGAAAGGAGCGGAGTAGCAGAGAGGATGTGAAGGGTGGGACATGGTGCTGTTTTTGGGAAAGGAAGCAAATGTCAGGGATGAGTCAGGAGAAGCTGGAGGCCCTTCAATAGCTCCTTGCCCTGTGATAGCTGTGGGAAAGGGGAAGAGAGAAGCAGGGCAAGAAAAGTTTGAAGGAGACCTTTGACCCTGCCGGTGGGCACAGGTGGACGGGCCTGCACCCAAAGCACCAGGGAGAGCAGGGACTTAAGAAAGCAGGACCTGGCTCCACATCCCTTCAGAGCTTTTGTCACAGGAGGGGCAGTCACAGGAAGTGTCTCTGGCTTTGTCTCAGCTGCTAGTTATGGTAGAAGGTCTACCTCACATCAATGCACAATTCAGGGGCTGCCATGCTGTACTGTAACAGGTTTCCCTGCAGCCTGCTGTCCTTCCTCCTCTCCCAAACCACCCAGACAACCTGCTTCACTCACACCTCAGCCTTGTTTATCTCCCAGAGTCTAGAGAGGGAGAGGGGGTGATGCAACACCCCAGCCAGCATCGCCCAGTGCCACAGGCAGAGCTGCCACCTCCCTCCACCTAGCACATTGCAGCCAGGTGGCAGCAGTGGATTCAGCCTGCCCAGATCTCCTTTTTCTCAACTTCCCTTTCCCCTGGCTGGCTGGGAGGATTTGAAGGGCTGGATGTGTACCCTGCTCATAGCTGTGTGGATGCTGGGGCACAGCTGCATTTGAGGGCAATTGTTCCACTGCTTCATGTGGTGTGGCCCTTCACTGACCACAGCAGCAAAGCAGGCGCTTGCCCAGTCACACCAGGCTTTGGAGGCCAGCTCAGTGCACATTCTGCTGTGACACCCACACACATATACCCACACATACCAACCCCGTATGGACATCTCTCACCTTCCTGCCAACGGAAACTGTTGCCCTTTGCAAACCTGGCACACTCTGAAGATGCTATCAGAGGTGGGCAGAGGGTGCTGAGGCTCCAGGCCTCTTTGGTACAGGCACAGCTCCCTCATCTAATGAAATACTTTCTCCTTCACCCACGGGCTCTCTGTGATCTCTTGCCTTGCAGTTATACCACAGTGAGGGCCAGGACAGAAGGTTTAAATCAAAGGCTTCTGACAGTTTCTCACTCCACAGACCATCCAGTCTCTTAACTCACAAATGACCTGTGAATTATTGCAGAACTTCACACTCTTTCTAGTCTCTGTTTGCAACAGTAAAAATGGGAGGGAGCAGGATTTAGAGCTCTTGGCGTGGAGAAGCTAAGGAGTAGGGAACTCCCCATCTACCTGGGAAGGTTGTAAATAGAGCCCTGGGTGAGTGGGAGGCAGGAGTCTGTGTGCTTTCCTGATTCATTTTAACACACTTGCACCTGTTGCCAGTGTGGGTGAGGATGGAGAAGTGCAGAGGTGCCTCCACTGACAGTGTGAGCTGCAGTGCACCTCTGAGGGGGCAGATGTGCCCTAGCCTCACAGGTGCTACTGAGGGCAGATGCAATGCTTCAAAATAGCCAGAGGAAGAAATGGTCCACGGAGAAGAAGAAGGACAATAGGTCTCTTGTTTAACTGACCCAGGCATCATTTTCACTGTTCTCATCCCCTGCACTGAAGCCCTGATCATCTTCCAGGTGTTTGGCACAACAATGCCCTAGAGCAGACATCTTCCAAGGGGTGCCTAATGGTCACTACATTCATGTGTTTGCTCCATACATGCCTTTCTGGGTTTGTGGCAATACTCACATTCACCCCTACAGACACTTTTTTTCTCCCCACATGTCTTCAATTCTTCCCCTGAAATAGTTGAATGGGGAAGATCACTAGAAAGGACATTCCAGGCAACGAAGCCCTGTCACCTGCAGCCACAGCCAGCAATTGAGCAGATCTTTAGGACCCAGGGTCCACAGGATTACTATTCCACACACAATCCAAAACACCTCCCAAGCTCTTGCTTTGCCTGAACTACTACTTTTCTATGTGTGGTCTGCTGGTGGCATTGTTTTAGTCTAAAAGTATTATGCAGGCTTTTACAGCTGTACCACATGATTTTAAATAATTTTTTTTAAAATTCTATTTGTTCATTATATGGCAGATGCTGAAGCACTCCTCAGACCCTCAGACAGGCTTCCTGCTCCTCCCTCATCCCCAGTTCTGCCTGCCATAGAGGCAGAACATCTGAGCCTTCAGTTCAATGGGTAGATCAGGCAGGGACAGTGGTGAGTTGGCTCAGCCCACAGCTCTCTTGTCCTGCAAGGTGGCAACCTGAGCCCGGAGGAAATGGAGAGAGGATGAATGCACAGCCTTCTCTTTGCTGCAGGTCATTTTTGGTTTTTTTTTTTCACTCCCCCTTCTTACTCTACATTCCTATGCCAGTCCTCCTCACCATTTCAAAACACTGCAGAGAGCTCTTGGAGTGCAAAGTGCAAGGGGAGCAGTGGGAGGCCAGGTAAGGACAGAGAAGGGCGAGAGGAAAAGGTCAGTGATGCAAGCTCAAAGAAAAGGTTCTCAGTTGAGAGCTGCTGTTGGTCCGTGGTTCGCTATTTCTACTTGGCAACAATTCACACATCTGGGGACCACAACTCCTTCCACCGCCCACACTCTTCCCTCCCCCACCACGGGGGCTGAGGCAGGGGAGGGGAAGGAGGGATAGATGCTGCACCAGCCTGCCAACATCATTTCCAGGACCAAAAGGATAAAAACCCTGAGCAGTCCTTTTCATCAACCACCTTCCCCCGAACACTGTGCATCTCTGATGAAGCAACCTGCTGCCTGCAAAGAGGGTGGGGAAAGTAGCAAGAAAGGGGGGGGATCTTGTGTTGTGCACGGAAGGTCAGCACTGGAGAAATGTAGTGACACTCTCGTCCTTGAAACATAAAAGCAACAGTACATGTTTCCTATTAGAATTAAAGCCTCACCTAAGTAGACTGTGGCTAAGAAGGGACCCTGGTACCTGCAGACAAACGGTGTCCTTGGCCTATTTCTAGGGTAAGTGTTCAAGGGGAGCCAAGTGCCTGATGCCCCCTGTGCTTCCCCACTGGGCCTGAACTGTGCTCTGTGTGCGTGTATGTTTGTGTGCACAAATGTGTGCTCAGGTGCAAGCAGAGGGCAGTGCCCCCACGGACCTTCCCCGCAGCCTGCTTCAATTGCAGAGCACAGCACCCACTAAAATAGCCCTCCCAGCCTGTGCAATTGCTCTTTGCAACTGCACCGAGAGGGAAGGTGAAATTATGAACTGCTTCTATGCTCTGTGCCCTTTCCTGCCTCTTATGTGGGAGCTACCAGAGCAACAGGGAACGGTGATGCACAAAATGACATTTCCCCCCTCCCCATGCATGTCAGTCCGGAAGAGAAGAGGAGGAAAGTGTAACCCTGTGTGTCTTTCTCTCAGTGAACTAAGTCCCATTTTCCCTGAGACATATACATTCCATTTCCCTATGGAGCAGCCTATGGAGCAGATGAGGTGAGCTGCAGCTTGGGCTTTGTGTTATGGCAACAAACATGACAGGTACCACACAGACAGAGCTCTGTGTTGCATCTCTCAAGGAGCATCTACAGGTTCCTTAGAGACCACAGTGAGGAAAACAGTAGTGTCCACTGTGCTTGTTTTTCCTCCAAGTGGTGGTCTTGCAATGTTCACCAGGATCTTGTTAGTAGTCTCCACTAACATGCAGCCATAGCCACAAAATAGTCTTTTCGATTGTGTGCAGCCTCAGCAAGCCACTCTGCTACAGGCAGTTCACCTCAGAGGAGGGCTCCATGGGAGGAGAATCCTCAGAGGAGCAATCCCAGAGCTAAAACCCTGGCAGAGGTGTGCTCTCAGTAGGTCTGGGGAGCTCTTTGTTCTGAGCTGTTTCACAAGGTAGTGGTACATCCCTTGAGGGAGTGAAGTGCCCTCAAGTCCTTCAGTCAGGTGGTCCACCTGAACACCACGCTTCCCTTCCATTCCTTACACCCAAGTACACTGGCTGTCGTCTTTCTCATCAGACCTTCTGCCTCCCAAGGTGGAGGGCAGCAACATTAGAGGGCAAATGGGGGGAGAGCTGAACCCAGACAACCACAGAGCAGAGGGAAAATAGCTCTTCTGGCTGAGCCCAGGGGAAAAACAGGAATGCAGTTCCTGAGCAGTGAGCTGTAAGAAGACAGGAAGCTGCCTCCAAACAAGTAATTTCTGTTCAGGCATTTTAATGACATAAAAGTTAATAATTGCTGCAGTCACAAATCAGTAATCCCTGGAAGGGCTTAAGGGGGAGTAAAGGGTTGGCCTTTGGATCAGCATGACATCACCAACCACATTTTAAAACAAAATCAACAATCTAATTAACTCCTTTCTAGAAGCTGCTCAGGCAAAGAGATAAAGAAAACAGAGTAGCAAGGAGAGCTCTGACCAGAATGGGGGTGGTGGCTATAATGATTTTTTCCTCTAAAGAAGGAAGGGAAATGTGATTAAACTGGAAGCAAGCCTTGATAATCAAAATACCTGAGGGTTTACTCTAGGAATCTCCTTACAACATTATGTCTTGGCTTCAAGCAACTTTGAATGTACACTAAATCCCTAAATTCTTCTCAATTTATTAGGTCTGGAAGCTGTCATTGCTTCATGTTAGGCTTGTCAAGTTTTTGTACCCTCTAACTTTAAATAGAGATGTAACACACTGACAGGCTGAAAAACAGAGTAGGGCTTTATCTCTCCAAGACTGCCCAGGTAATAAGGTAATGATTTCCCTCAAGGACAAGAGCAGCCACTGATGTTGAATAGCAAATCAGCCAGCGTTCAGTTCATTACCTTGCTTGGGCATAGAGTTGGTGTAAGACTGTTCTCTGAGTCCAGTGCTGCCTTCCTGTAGAACATATCATTTGCACAGGCAGTTCACCTTCAATACAGGTCTGAGCAAGTTCTACAGGTAGTCTAGCCATGCATCTTCAGTATTCAATGCCAGGAGAACCCTTCAGTGACTTGCAGAGGCATGTTTAAATACTGTAAGACTTTAACGGCCCTACAGACCTGGGCAATGGACAGCTGGGTGTGGTGCAAGACCCAGAGCCTGGTCTATTAATCTGTTTTTGAAGAAGATGGGAAGGTGTCCTTTACGTCCCTTTCTCTGCTGTGGAAATTGAGACTCAGAGAGGATATGAGAGCTGTACACACACGCTGATAGTCCCATGGGTATGTACCTTCCTTCCAGTTCCCACTGCTGAGTTTTCTATCACAGTGTGTCAGAATAAGATCATCTGCATACGCAGGCACCATGATTAAGCTGACAGAGATCACTTGCTGCACTGCTGTGGCTCAAATGCCCACTGGGCCTGAGACATCACGTCCACAGTCTCAGACAAGGGTGCAGGCAGTGGCCTTCCCTCATGTTGCTGGGCCAGGCCCAGGGTGACAGCCCAGGTCCTCCTTGAGGGTTTCTAGGGAGAGACTGGATTTGAACAGCCCTTGTGGCACCACAAGCATTCATCAGGGAGACAGGCATCCACTCCTAGGAGCTCTCTTAAAGCTTGACTCTGCTACTGGGCTCCAGCCCTTCCAGCCAAAGTCCTGACACTGTCTAGTTCAGCCCAAACATAATGAGGAACCAGGGCTCAGGTCCTAAGCAGGGCCATCTCGTGACTGTCCTGTGCTTCTCCTCATGAGATCATAACTGTGTGTTCACAGCCAAGTAGGCTAAGAGTGAAACTGCTTGTAAGTAGCATGCTCTCCCTCCCACCCTTTTTTCCCCACTTCTCTGGGGCTGTGGCCATCACTGTCAAGGAGTGAAAGTGAACCTCCTCCATCACCTCCCACCTCTGGCTGCTGAGTTGCAAGTAAAAGTGCCTGTGAATGCCTCAGCCTCTTACCACTTTTGTCCATGTTCTTCTCTAGGCCTTCTGGGCTAGGGAATCCCTACTTTGAACATATTGTGGAATCACATGTGTATTTGATGTCTACTACCTTTATCAGGCATGTCTATCAAGACACTCAGTAGAGCAGAATTTAGGTGGAAAGAAATGCAGGAGTATCATCTGCTGTATAGGTGGGGTTTCATACTTGCTGCCCAGCATGGTTACTCCATTGTGGTACCTGATTCCAGATCTTAAACTGCATTGCTTAAATGCCTCTCCACTAAAACACAGTGATGGAGGACAGTGTTTAGCCTGTAGAGCAATATATCTAGGAATGATGAAGCAGTAGGGAAAAAACCTCTCTCACATCAGCCCAAGTTTGCTGTTTAGACACAAAGTAAAGCCTCTTATAGGCTTGTAATGTGAATAAATTCAATAAAGGCCTCACTTATACACTTATACACTTATGAGCAGTGGTTTCCCACAAGGCCATTTTTACAGACATTTTTCGGAGTAGAACCACAGTTTAAGGGGAAAATAACTTCAGATGTTTTGAGAAGCGCACGCATATGATTGGCAGGAAATTCAATGCAAAGGTTATAGTTAAAACAACATTATTTGGAAAGTACCAGAAATAACTTGCAGAGCTTCTAGAGACATCTTCACAGTGTATCCTGTCAGGAAGCAAATTTTAGTGGCCATCAGGGTATCTCTGGCCTCATCCCTTCGTCTGACTGGCTGGTTTTCTGTGCCTTTTCCACTGCTCCACTCCAGAGGGCCATGGGGACAGGACACTGAGATGGATGTGCTGAGCCCTCCACTGAGCTAACTCTGTTGTGCTGGTCAGTTTGCAAAGCAACCCAGTTAGCCTGGCACTCTGGTCCCACTGAGAGCCAGCAAAGGGAAGGGATGTTCCCAGCACAATGAATGTGATGAGCTGATGAATCATGGAGTAGTTTGACACCACACAATACTTTTGCCCTTCACACTTCTCTGTGTCTGTTCCCCTGTTCACCTTTGCCATTTTGCAGAGACTCTCAGTGGACACACAACTGAAAATGAGCAGTTTCAGCAGCACTCCTCTAATGAAAGCAGTGTGAGGGGGAAAAGTGTTGTGCATAAGTACATGACTCAGTCTTGAGTGTTTTTAAAACTTATGCTGCCCCTGAAACCAATCTGGACCAAACAACACCTTTAACCAAACATCCATCATTACACTTTTACCTGCCACTTTAACACTGAACAACAACACTGACTTCAGAGTTTACCCATCTCAGCCACCATTATAGGGACAGGAAGGTAAAGACAAGAACACCTCGCATGTGTTGCTGACAATGTGGTTTTGTTTGGCTTCTCACATTACAATTCCTAACAATATCAGTGTGAAGGAGATAAAAAGTGTCACATTCTCAATAGCACAACATCTTGGGCAATCAAGTTCAAAAACTGTGCTGACAGCAAGTATAATTTTCATGTGCCAGGTGGGGTCTGGATATAATACCATTATCATGTCTCTGGAGGAAGCCCTCTCTTATTTATGCCACACAGTTGTTGCTTCAATACACTTTTAACTGTGTTTCCAAAGAAAATATTCTGAGGAAGTTCATATCTCCACACATGGAGGCTTGGTTGTCTGTAGCTGATCCATTGGATCATTCCCCCTCCCTTCACAGTTTTGGAAAAGTCAATCAATTCCAGTTACTCTTGAGAAAGAGGTATATCCCTTATTGAACATGGGTATCTTAATAAAGGAATGCTGGTTTTCCACTGGGACCCTCCAGGGAAAAGCCTTCAATGTGACATTAGTCCTTACTAGATGGTAGAAAATCTGCACAAGAATTAATTATAGAGAAACAGGTCTGGAAAAAAACAGTCTCCAGAGAGGCAGCTGATCACACAAATCCCTGTTTTCAACTGCAGTGGCCACCCATCTCCTATAGGGACTGACTACATATTAAGTTTTTCACTATTTCGGGTACCATAGAGCATAATCAACCTCATGTGATTTTTATGCATTAAAAACAAAAAAAAAAAAAAAAAGGGAAAAAAGGGAATCAGAGGAGTTGTTTGGTTGTTGTTTTTTTTCCTTGATAAGCTGAACAATAAAAACCCTGTGCTTTGTGCACTTGCTTTCCCAAAGTGATCTCTGGTCTTAAGGAAGGTGTAGGTTTCTCTAGCCTGAAGGACAAACAAGAAAAATTATGGTTGACATGAATTCCATTGCAGCTGCAACACTGGTGATACCAAGAATTTCATTGCTTCAGCTGAGGATTTCTGTGCCAAAGCTGCATTCATTTTCAGAGTTCCTGGGAAAGGTGGTCTGTGGCCTGATGATCCATGCTATTACATCTCTGTCCTGATGGGAGCCTCCAAGGTGCAACATACACAGCCAGCAGTTTCTAGGGCACGAGAGCACACAGCCCATCCTCTCCCCTGATCCTCTTCAGCAGAGGCTGGCTGGTTTTGATTCCCTAGCTGTCCTCCCCAAGCCTGTCCTGACAGGAGTTTTCAGATGCATTCAAATGACAGCTCTCAAGACTCCTGGTCCTTATGTGTGGTGAAGAAAGAGGTGCTGCACTCCATTACTGCTGGCTAAGTGAGTGCTTGGTTCTGGATCAACTGCAACACTTTCCCAGAAAAGGCTATAAGGACTGACTATTGCAGCCTTCTGCAAAATGGCTCAGCCTTCAAACTACTGTTTTGCTCCAACCCTATTTCTTTTTGAGGTCTAGTATCTTCTGAGATCCAGTCTCTGGGCTGGGCTTCCTGTGGCTAAGAACCCATCTTCCTCCTACACCCTTTTTCCATTACCTGAATCTAAGATCCCTTTGTTATTAAACAAGGTCCCATCCTCCAGGTTTATAGAGTCCTCAAACAGGAACTGCCTGGAGACTTATGATTAGCCTCTGGCAACTTTTGGTCAGAAAACCTTCTTGCCAAACCTCAGCTTGGGCCTTGCGCTGCTCTAGGAGGGGAAGATAAGGAGCACCACACTTACATGTGGTGACCACTCTACATGTAAGAGGAGACTCACACCAGCAGCCATTATTGTGCAGTCCAGACCAGACTGGAAATGTGATGTGCTGCACTTCAGAGAATTCTATTTCTGTATGGAAAAGAGAGAGGGGTGTGAGGTCTGTGTCTATCTGTGAACTGGGCAACCGTTAGGCTGTGGATTTGCATTTGTACATCTGCCTTGGCTTGGGATGTGAAGGCAAAGAAAGGGGCTATCTGTCTGCAAAGGTGAGGGCATAGGAAACTTTGGAAGAAGGTGGAAATTTTTTTAATCTTTGTCTGGCCTGTTGAATGGAAAAGCCATGCTAAACAGTCACTGCAGCTACTTCAGGGCAGTATTGCCTGGCTGGACTAGCTGCAAGAGAGGTCAGAGGGGGTGGTTCTTCCTTCTGTGGAGTGAATGGGGTGTTTGGCTGGGTAGGAAGGCAGTGGAATGGGTGTTCTTGTGGTGTCATACCATCTGCAAGTGTGAGGGTGTGCCTCACACTTGTTCACGCTCAACATTGACCTGATTCCACTCCCTCTGTGACCCAGCATGGATCCTCTAAAACTGGGGCAACGATGTCTAGTTTCATTCAGGTGTTGCTCAGGTCAGCAACTCCAGCTGTTTTTCACAAAGTGGTCCATGGTATTTCTACTGTAGACAGACTCCTGTCCCCAGTTTCCAAGTGATCTGTAAACTTATGCAGACCCTGAGAGCAATCCAGAATGATCCATTTGCCTGTCTAAAAGAGGAAGCTATGGGTCTTGCCAGTATCCCAAGAAGTCCTTTTTGCTCTCCCTTTTGACTCCCAGCAATGGTTTGAAACTGATCCCAAAATGTCTGAGCAGTGCTAATACCTGACCCCTCTAACTCGGTTTCTGCACTTACTGCTTTATCAGCAGGAAGTAGAATGTGGTTTGGTTTTTTTTTATTCTTGGCCTTACTAGCCTTTTCGATACTTCAGGGCCTTGTCTCACTCTGACAAGGCAAGCAAGCAGCAGCTTCCTGTGCACAGGTGAGAGGGAGAAGGCAGAGAGAGACCATGCATATATGAGAGAAACAGCTTTGGAGCAGAACTGCTGGGCTGTAGGCACCTTCTCTCTTGTGGACATGCACTGAGCCAGGATATCTACCTTCATCACTCTCCCTGTTTCCCCTCACCCTTCCCCTCAGTGTCGGACATTCAGCACCTGCTGCCATCCAACCTCACGACCCCAGAGACTCCCTTCGTCTGGACCACTCAGTGCCTGGAGCTGGAAGGTAAAGGGGGCAATGTCAGCTCTCTCTCACATGGGGGTGGCTAATCTGAAAGCATCTTAGAAGGAGTTTCAATCTGACAAACTGCATCTTGCTGTTGGGAAGGGCTAAGAACATATTTATTTCTCTGTCTCTCCACAGTCCTCTCAAATCATAGCTCGCATCTCACAACCACACCACCCGCTTTCTCTGTTTCTCTCCCCTGTCTGCTAATGTGTTGTCATCATGTTTTTCTTCCTCTGAACTTAATCTTTTATCACAACGGGAATTGGTATTAAGCTCATGCCAGCCCTTTATAAACCGTCTCTTCCCACTCCTCTGGCGATCCCAGCAAGGTCCATTGGGGCTTCCATCTTGTTTTCCTCAGGCCTACCTGAGCTCCAGCGTTGGTGAGAGATAAGGGCGGTTCCTTCTCCTGTGGGTGAAGGCAGATCTCAAGGTTCAGGTGTCCAGGTGGATGGGGAGAGAGAGACACTTCGTTGAGAAGATTGTAAGGCCAGTCTGTCTAATATGGAACATGACTGTACAGGCTTTGTAAGACAAGAAGGCTCCCTGGGTGCCTAGGCTGGATGAGGACTGCTGCTGAGTTTCCTAATTACAAAGCCCAAATTTTCTGATACGCCTAAAATCATGACTCCTTCCAAGGCAGAGCAAGGGTCTACTTGGAGAGGATGATGCATAGTTCACGCACTACTATGTAATTTTTTTTATATTGTAAAGCCTTGACTTTCTAGAACCTGGTAAAAACTTTCTTTTCCCTGATTCCCCCACCTGTCCCAAACATGCTATTCAAAATCTGCCTCCTAAGCCATAACTTCTGTCAGTTGCATCCAGGGACCCTCTTACTCAGCAAGCACTTAGTTATTTCAGCCCTAGGGTTTACCAAAAAAAGAAACTCTTCAAAGCACAAGCTGTGCACAGCCGAGGGAGCACTCTCTACCTGAGTCAGCAGGCAGCCTGAGACAACACGCACAGAGTGCTGTGCACTCACTCATGCGTTTTCAGAAGACATGATTCCTGCAAACAGCCTCTGTGCTGCCCTGTGAACAGCTTCACTGCTGAGCAAAGCACCCAAGGCAGGAGAACAGTGAGGTGCTGAGGGAAAAGTGCGAACTCTGGAGTGGAAGGGATAAGAGTTTCTGAACCTAGAAGACTGGCGCTGCATCCTAGGACGGTGGATGCCTCCTGTGAGATGACATCTCGACATCTTCCTAAGTTCCCTTACTGAGCTGTGTGGGGGTGTCTTCTCTCTTTCAGTGTGTCACCAGTACTGATGAAGCCCTCATTGCTGCTTCTGTCTCACCTCTACCTGTTCAGCCTCATGCCTCCCTCATGGGCATCAGACTCGGCACAAGGTAAGAAGCGATTCCTTTCACCTGTACCAGCTTGGTGAACAGGGAGGGGAGTCAGCCAGGGCAGTGTGTGTGTCACGCTATGTTGCTGTGCAATGTTTGTATTGTAACATACAGCCAGAGGAGGCTGCAATATTACAGGTCTTTGATGAGCACGTCAGCTTCCAAGGATATAGAGAAATGAGTGGCACTGACTTTCTTGCTTGGAGTTGTCCAGCAGAGGAGTCAGTCAGTAGTTTGGGATGGGGCAGCATTGTCTGGGGTGATGATTAACACCATGCATTGTTGTTAATTGAGGCACACTGCTGTCCATCTCTTATCTGCTGGCAGATGCTTCCAGCCTCACTTGTTGGTATGACTCACGGGTGGCTCTCTTCTGCGACTGGGACCCGGGCAGGGACCTGGCTGAAGCACCATGCCAGCTGGAGATTTTATCAAAGAAAGGCTTTTGTGACAGGTGGGTGACTGGAGAGACTGAGGAAAAACAATGCCACTTTACAAAAATGTAGGCTTTCCCTTCCCAGGCCAGGTGTAATGGAGTCACAGAGCTGAGGTGTTTTGTCTTGATCTCCGTCTCTATCTCCATGTGGGCTGAGATGCTGGCAGCTACTGCTCCATGTTTGCCATCTGACAGTCCCAAACTGCCTAGCACAACCCATCTTCCAGCTCCATGGCTTTATCTGAACTTCACTTTTCAAAAAATCCCTCTCCCTCGGCAGACACCCTCGGGACTGAAAGGCATGTTCAATGGAAAATGAGGATGTATAGAGATGGGGCTGGAGAAGGATGGAATTGAAGTTATACAGAAGCCATTTCACAGTTTCCAGGATGAGCTGAGATGTTACACTCTGAGTAACAATGAATGAAGAAAAATACTGTCCCCCTTCTCTTCCCTGGCTCTTTTGTCTCTTCCAGATCATGACATTTTCCTCTCCCATATGCGCCCCAGCAGATGGGAGGTGTTTGGCCAGTATTGCACTGTGGGCTGGCTGAGTCTCTGTCATCTCCAAATAGGACATGTGCAACCAAGGACTGCCCTGGGTGCCTGTCATAAGGAGAGGCTCAGTGTGATTCTGTCATCATGTGGGTTACTTGCCACTGTCATATCCAATTGAGTTAGATTGACAAATATATCTTGGGGCTGGTGCATGGACCTAGAAAGCTAAAACATTTATGTTGCTCCATGGGTGTGAATCAGACACTGTTGCTGAAACTGGGGCTGGATATGGAATTGTGCCATTCTTTGACCAGAGCTCTAGGAAGAAAACCCTCCCCATTGTCAGCAAGTCCCAGGCCCGATCTGACCTTAGAGCCCCTCAGTCAGACACTGCCCCAGCTGCAACCCCACAGATATTCTCCACCCTGCCACATGTCACTATCTGATATCCTTCAGGACTGACAGTGTCTGGAAGGAGACCTGTAATTCCTAGTGGGGCTGAAACAGGCACCTGTCTTTCAGGGCCATGTTGCTGTAAGTGAGTTTTGGCTCTGTATGCCCTCTGATATCAACAGGAAGCAGAGAAGATAGGAAGAGGGTTTTGTGAAATCTTTGAAACTGGAAATCTGCTGTTATCTTTGCCTTGAAATAACTAGGGTGCATTGACTTCCATGTGCCAGCACACAAAATTTGTCTGAGTGATACAATGGGGAGAGAAAGTAGGATTAAATCTATGCTGAAACCTGTTCAGCAAATACATTGGGATGTAAAATGCTTTGAAAGCCCTTTAGTGTTATATAATATTTGACTAACTACAAAACTCTAACTTCCCAGCTCACTGGAATTATATTCCTCACCTGAAAAACACAAGAAGCACTGCAATTTAACCAAGGCAGAACATATCACAGGACTGAGGAGATGCATCAAAATCTTCAACCAAAATGTTAATGTGAGTAACTCATCTGGGATGTCCTGACTAATGACAAAGTGGAAAGGATTTATACATGCATTTTGGATGTATAAACAGTATAACATCCATGGGTAGTATAAAAAGTCTAAAACTAATCCCTGACCCTGGATCTGGGCCTGGGCTTGGTGTTGTGTGTTGTTGGTATACATGCCTCCTGCGGGTTCCCCTGTAGGAGGGATTGGCTTCATTGTGAGCTGGGCTATGCTGTCCTGACACATGCAGAAGAGCTGCAGGACAGACAGAGCATATGCAGTCTCAATCACCTGTGTTTGGCCCTAATCCCTTCCTCTGAGGAGGGATGGACATAACCAACAGCTCTGAGGTCATCTCTAGATCTCATTTTCCAAGAAAATATCAATACTGTTTTCCAGATCATTAGCTACTGTGAAGTGTGGTTAGATGTGTCTAATGCAAGATGCAACAGCAACGTCATTGGAGCTAATGGTGATGCAAATCTTCTAACTATTATTCTTTATTTAACTCAATCTTATTTTAGATCCGTTATGTACTTCCTTCAGTCACATCCAGAGTCACTGCAGTCCCCGTGTTTTCAGAAAACACCCACCCAAATTTGAGCTAATATTTTTATTGGTAAAGTCACAACCAGTTCTAATAACAGACAAGCTTTCATACATTTGCATATCATGTGCAATGACAAATTGCAGGGTTGGTATACAGCTCCAAAATCTTTTCTTTTTAATCAAGCTAATTTCTCTTTTGCTTATTCAGTACTGTATGATGTATGTGGCCCTTCAGCATCACTGCTCTCATCACTGATTTCAAGTGTCATGTTTAATACTAATGAAGTTTCAGTCTTACCAGGGAATATAAAAATTCTGGTAAAAATAAAATTTCTCAAAAAATGTCACTCATAGAGAGTAACTTGTTTTCCTGCTTAGTCTGCACATACAGGAATCCCAAGAAAATACTGTGTCACAATATTTTGTGCCGTTCTTGCCAATAAAAAAAAATCCAACCACATGAAATAATAATTTTTGATTCCTCACTCACCACTGAGATTTATGTCCTTATGCCAAAAATAGCTTCCATATTTATTGTCAAATATGCCTAATCATCTTATGCATAGGCAATGCTTAGAAATTTGAATGCTTATTAATGAGGTTTTATTGTCACTAATGGTTAATTTGCCTTGCAGAATCAGTGCTTCACCATGTCAGACCGTCTTAACTTGTCTGTCCATTGCCACACTGGAGAGAATAAAACCAAAATACCTGCACAAATAAAAAACTTCAAGCCATTTGCAAATAGTGAGTACTCATCTGCCTTCTGGTCTCTGAAGCTTCCCCATGAGAGGGTAGATAGTTTTCCTTGCTTATCTACTCCTATGCAACACCCACAGCTGGTTTTAGGCCTTTGTCTTTTACTTGTCCCCTGCTACAATGAGCACAATGTTGACTCCTGCCACTTGCTCTTCTGTTGTGCAGTGTCACGCCAGCCGCATCCTGTCCAATCCCATACAGGTAATGATAGCTCAGCTGCCCTCATGAAAAATGTGTGCTGAAAGGATAGAAAGTCTTGCTGTTCTTCCCCTGCTCCCCTCTAGTTATGTGCTTCCAGCCTTCTTTAAGACAGCTTTAGCATGTTTCAGTCTTTGCTGAAAGGATTCAGCTCACTAATCCAGAAGAAAAACATCTGCCTGGGGCATTGTTTTGCTGGCTGTGTAAGTTTACCTGTCTCAAGGAGGTGTCCTGCTGCTGAGAGTTTTGATGTGCAGTCCTGTTATGGGCAGAGTATGGGGATATCAGCCCTGCTTCTTCTCTCTTTCCAGTAAAGCTAAGGCCTCCAGGAAACCTTCAGCTGGTTAACATAACTGAAAACACCTCCAACCTAACATGGAGCCTGAATATTTCCTCTCACTATTTGGATGGGATGCGGGAGTACCAAGTGCGGTACCGACATGTGAGTCAGCCCCAGGAGGTGAGTACAGAGGGGGACATGTTACCAAATGAGTTCTGGATAAATCCTGGTTTTGTTTATGCCCCCCAAGACTTGCTCCTGGGTCTCCTCTCACGATGTAACCAGTTTTGGTGAAGCTGGAGAGAGGATTACAGCCCCTGCTCTTTTATCTTTGTCACCTGCTGCCAGTGTTTTGTGATGACAAGGAGGCAGATGGGGATCCTATTTTACTTAGTGCTGTCAAAAAAAAATTCAGACAGTTCCAGGACAGACCTGAAAGGGATGAGAAAAGCAAAGCAAAGAAGAATTTTCCTTCAGGGTGAACAAGCTGTGCACGAGGTCTAAGGACTTGAGACAGGTCTTCTCTGACGGCCTTGGAGAAGATGGGTATGTGAGCTAGTAAACCAGGGTGTTGATGATGTTCTAAATTTTCCCTACTCCCAGGAGGCTGTGAACCTGCCCATTGAACAGGACCAGATGTGGGCGAATTTTGAGAGACTCTCACCCAACTCAAAATATGAGGCAGCTGTGCGTGCAAGGCCAAGTGCCAGAAGCAGCTACAGAGGCATGTGGAGTGACTGGAGCAAGCCAGTCCTGTGGAGGACGCATGCTGACCAGAAGGGTAGGTCAGGTAGTCTGACCTGGAGGGGAAAAAGGGGACTCAGGGCAAACAAGGTAGAATGGCCAAAACAGGGTGAGAAGCTGAAGGAAGATGTGTAGGGAGAACTCTCTTGACATAGAGTAATGGAGTAATGGAGTAATGGAGTAATGGAGTAATGAAGTAATGGAGTAATGGAGTAATGGAGTAATGGAGTAATGGAGTAATGGAGTAATGGAGTAATGGAGTGAGTAATGGAGTAATGGAGTAATGGAGTAATAGAAAGGTTGAAAACTGTCCCTCCCAATCACTTAGGTGTGATCATCTCAGCATCACAGGTAAGGGTAAAGACCCCCTGACCCCAGCAAAGCCCCTTTGACTTCCAGAAGCCAGGCAAAATCCACAAGGTATAAATCAGGGACTGCTTCCCCAGAGCAGTAAGGCCAGATGTCTAATCAGCAGAAGCAGTGGCCACGATACTAATGTTACCTGGGAACATTCTCCCAGCTTCCTAAAATGTCCCAGTTCAGTGGAGGTATTGATCAGTGAAATGCCATGGAACAGCTCTCAGCTCCTGAGCTACAGAACACCCAAGCCTGGGAATCCAAGTCTCATGGAAACTGGGAGAGACTTACTGACTTACATGCATGATAAGATCCTTTCAAAAAAGGTCTGCTGGGATTTGCATCAGCCACTGTATCAACTTCCAGCCTTGGAAGATTGTGCCCTTCGCTGAGTCAGTAGCTGTGGCCTCTGTCATTTTTTTTTCCAAAAAATAAGCAGGTAGAGGTTATTCCTTCTCACACTGCCCCCATCCTGCCTCTGCTCAACCTCTCCTTTTTGTTCCTGGTGTTGGTATAAACAGAGGAGCTATGTTTAGAAAGGGCACTGTGTTGCTGTGGTGATCAAATTTTGACAGTGTGTGATGTCAGTGAATAGGATACAGCCACAACCAGTTGTCATAGCAACCAAGACCCAAAGATAACCAGGGTACCAGAGGCAGAGGAGACAAAGTGATCTGAGTAGCATCTCAAGGACAGGGAAAGAAAGAATGTGCTAAAAATGTCTCCTCTGTCTTTTATTTTTCTGTTCTTTTCTAATTGCTCCAGAGATTCTCTGTGTGACCAAGGGACACGAGGGATGGGAGGAGATGAGGGGCAGGCAGAGGAAACAGGCACCAGAATAGCAAGACCAAGCAAAGGTGCACTGGGGAGATATGTGTGAAAGAGACAGATTAAGGAATGTCTGAGATGATGCCAAACAAACCTGAGGAGTGCTGGCAGCCCTGGCAATGTGGGAACCCAGTCTCTGTCCTAACCTTACAATTCAAGTACTAAAATATGGTGTAAAGCTGTAACCTTCCTAGCTTCCTAATGCTTCCCTACACCTTGCCAAAGAAAGAAGCCAGTTCCTTGATCCCTAACCTTCTCCATGCTTATCCTCTTGCCCTTTCAGAGACCTGGGAACCCCATGACTCCCTCTCCCCCATTGACCATTAATGCTGATTCAAGCCTCCAATTCCACTTTAGCTGGTTTTATGAGTCTCTGCTTTCCTTGGCAATGAAACAGACAGGTTACTAGACACATCAACTAAAAGACTGTGCCACCTCACCTGTAGCAACCCCGAGCTGTGGTGCTGTTATGACCAGGGAGTTCAAGCTGTTCAGCATAAATTATCTGGTAAGCAATGCTTAGACTCTGAAACCCGTATCAGCTCAAAGCCATCCTACACAACACAGCAGAATTCACATATACTCTGACCTGTATATTATAACTCTAGATAATATTATAATATTATAAAAAATTATAACAAAGGCCCACTTTGATCACCTTGAACAGCCATGAAAGGGCTGCAGCTTCTACCTACAGATTCCTTGGATTTTAACAGCCATTTCCTCGTTCTTTCTCATCCTGCAGGAACATCCCAGCCAGTCCTGCCAGTTCTGACAGTGAGCACTTTCATCTTCGTGATCATTGGGACTGCCTTCCTCATCAATTTACGGACCCTGAAATGGTAGTTAAGAATTGAGTTTACATCTCTGTTCCTCTCCTGTATCTTGTGTATATTCTCAAAACTCAGATTATTTTTCACCTGGTGCTACTCAGTATAGAGATGGCTTTAAGCCAACCAGTTTATGTTTGTCGCCCAACCTCCGGGGACTGATATCTGCCTGTGGAGAAATAACACTACTCAAGATTACAAGGTTTCACCAGCAATATCATATTGTGCCATGATCCTGAGACCTGGTGCCATGCCCTGGTGCCATGGGCTGGCTGAATTTAAAACAGCTGCCTCAGCACATCTGTTGCCCAGGGGTTAGAGTGGTGTTTCTTCGCAGGGATGTATCAAAATTGCCTCTTCAAAAGCAGGTTGCAGGGTTGAGAATGCTCCCTGTAGCAAGGACCAAGCAAGCCTGTTTAGCACTACCTTTTCATTTAAACATTCCAGCAAGAGCTCAGGCAGGACGAGGTGACATTGGGCCTGCAGGCAAAACTCCTGAGTGAGGAGTACAATTCTTGTTCTCTCTGACCTGTGCAGTCCTCACACACTGATAAAGTCCATATGATGCTTCAAGACCTCTTTGCCAGTGTTTCTACCCAGACACTGCTTTTACTAAGCACTTAAAGTGTCTCACAAGGGTGCTCGACACAATAATAGGAACAGTGAGCTCTCACTTGGCAAGGTTAAAAACAGTCACAGGTTTTCTCATCTCAGGTCAGGGGTGCTGATATTCATGGCAGGGAGCAGGGACAAACAGTCTCAGGGATGAAGTTGCAGAGGCTGGATGGTTTCTCTGTAAGGAAAGACAGAGAACCATGCTGAAGGAAGACAGATACTGAGAAAGTCACTGGTCACTATTTTATCCTGAGTCATAACACAAAGTTGAGGAAGTGCTAGATGTACAGCACAGAGGGAGTTAAAAAGGCCTCCTTTCTCCACAAAGTATAATTAACCCAGGGGAATTGAGTGCAGAATAATGCTGAGGTAAGATACAAGGAAGGATTAGACATGCATGAATAAAAATAGCATCTGCAATGATGTAAGGTATTTTATATGCAAGAGCTAGCAAGTTCTGATGCTTCAGAGAGTACACCAATTGCCTCCAGAGGTCAGGAGGGTTTTTCCTGAGAATATCCTACAGCAAAGCTTCAGCAAAGGAATAACAAGATGATCCAACCACTCTGAGAAACTGAGGAGCAGATTAGATCACTTCTTGCTGCCTCAGGATGATAACACACTGGTTCCAGGGAAGGAGAGGCCTCTAGACAATGCTAGGCATATTCACTCAGATACCTTACACAGCCAGTGTGCCCCAGCTATGCCATACAGCATCCTGCTAGGAGGGCAGAGACCTATGGCAAAGATTTCCCAGCGATGGCCCTGCTCAGGTCACATGGTCCTGAGTCATTGTGGCGGTAGAAAACAAAGAAGGGGCAGCTTACAGGAGCAGGAGCTTAAAAACAAGGAGGGGCCTGTTCAGCTTGTCATCAGGACAGGGGCAGAAGGGGGCAGGTGGAGAGGTTTAGGTGACCTAGCAAAGCAGGAAAGAAACCACTAAAACCAGGGGTTGTTCTTCCCCAGGGAAAAGGTTGAGGGAAATGTATTTTCCAGTGCCAGGTTTATCTGTCTCATCTCTATACATCTCATGGCTCAGCTAATGCCTCTCAGGCCACTCAAGAGGAAGGACAGCCCTCAGGGTCAACCTTATTTTACCACTCCTCCATTCCTGGGCAGTACCTGTGAATTGCAGTGCACACCTTCACCCCCACCACAGTGACAGTAATCAGGATCAGGCCCTGCTTCATTTGTCCTTCTCATTCTCTTTCCTCAAGGTTTAAGAAGATCCTGAAGATTCACATCCCAGACCCTGAGAAGTTTTTTCCCCCACTTGTTTCAGTTCATGGAGGTGACATTCAGGTATTGGACTGGGGATGGGACCACAGGGGGGAGAAATGATGGAAAAGAGCATCCAGCTGCACATGCCCAGGACAGATAGACCTACACGTGCACACATGATAGATGCATCTGTAGTACCAGCTGCTGGGTTCTTTGTTTAAGTTCTATTTTCTGACCTTCTAAAACCTGACACTCAGCTGAGGCATTTCTGATTACAGAATGGAGAAATGGCAAACCACACAAAACACAGCACCATGCTCCCATAATCGACAGCCTGAGAGACAACAAGGGAACTGCAGGAGGGAGCTTGGCCTCTCAAGATCCCCTTCCCTCCAAGTTCAGTGCCACCCTCCCTGCCCTAGGCTGCCCAACTCTTCCCCAGATTTCCTGCTGTGAGCTTCTCCTCTCCTCCTGATGTGAATTGCCATCACACTGGATAACACTTAGCTATTCTTGCATTCTTGTCTGTTTCCCTTCTTTTCCCACTCCACTATTCCCCTTTCCCTAGGCTCTCTGTAAGAATGGGCAGCTGCGAGGAGACAATTACCATTCTGTGCATCATTAAAGGGAGCATCAGATGCAAGACATGGGAGGTGATCCCAAGGGGCATCTTACTTTAAGAAGGATGGGAACAAATTGCAGAGGGTTCAGAAACAGCAAAGCTTTGGAAAAGCCAAGTTGTAAAAAGGCTTAGAAAGCTTAAAGTCCAGGGAAAGAGTGCAGAGTAGGGGGATGGAGTTGTGCAGCAGGCGCTGAAGACACTATCAGTGCAGAAAGAACTTGAAAAAATTACTTTACAAGCCAGAAAGGCAATGGATATGGGTGTCATCAAAATCAGTTTATTTTTAAGAATAATGATGCACTGCAGGATGTTGCTCATGATGAATGTGAAAATTAGGCACAAGGGGCCTGGAAGAGCACTTTAGACAAGAAATCTGCACATGGCCATGTGGATATATCAGAAGCTTGTTCAGTGTTGTAATAGGACACAAAATAAAGATGCTTGACTCCAGTCAGAAGGCAGAAGAGAATCAGAAAGCTTTATTTACAATTCATCTAGCCTTTTTATAACACACTGCGCTAAAAAGGCGCATTATTGGTCCATAGGATTGACACCTCTCTCCATTGGTTAAATAACAGAAATAGTAAAACAACACCTGGGAGAGAGGTTGTTATGGGAAAGGAATATTGTTTACACAAAACTGTTTTGGAACAAGGAAAACTGTTGAAAAGTTTCCCTTGGGAAGAGCTAGCAGTTCTCAGGCTCAGAAATATCGAGCCTACAATTCAGCACCAAGGAATAGATTGCATGAGATGCACTCAATACTGTTTTTCATGCTTCATTTCATCTTATAGTCTTGTAAGGGTTTTTCCTAACTTTTTTATTGCCTTTGTTTCACATTAATTCTCTATCTTAAATTCCCTGCTCCAGAAATCTCAAAACATAGGCTGACAAGATCCACTTTTAATTTTAAATGACAGAATGTCATTACTGTCTCTGAAAATCCTGCAGATGAGAGACGAATGGGAATTTCCCTCCCCACCACCTCTGGTAATCCTTGCTTGGACAGAGAAGAGGTCACTTGATTGCTGTGGCCAGTCAGTAGAAGAAACCTTTGGTTCCTCTCTGAGTGCTATACTTTGGTAGTCACAGTCTCTTTTTCTCTCGCTTGTGTTTCTTCCCCACCAGAAATGGCTCTCTTCTCCATTCTCCACATCTTCCTACTGCATGAATAGCACAATCCCAGAGATCTCCATGCTCGAGGTGATGCAGAAGAATGACCAGGAATCCCAGTTTCTGCTTTCCAAGGGAACCCTGACTCCTGATCCTCCCATAGAAACCAGTGTGCACTCTGGTTCCAGCTGCTTCACCAACCAAGGCTACTTCTTCTTCCACTTTTCCAACTCCTTTGAGATTGAGCCCTGCCAGGTCTACTTCACCTACGAGCCTTTCACCCAGGAGGGCAGTGGCAGCAAGGATGGCGAGCATTACCAGGCTCTCCCCTCCCCTGACATCTGCACACTGGCAGAGGACATGAATGTGCTGCCCAGCAACTTCTTTCACTGTATTGAGGCAACCCAGGGCTTCCAAAAGAGCTCCTTCATGGAAGAGACAGCAGATGAAGCCCAGCAGGCCACGGCTGTTCCTGGGGCTCTCCAGTCGAGTGAAGGCAGCTCACCAACACCGGTTCTGGAACAGAATGAGAAGGTGATGGACAAAGAAGTTTCACAACCTGCTGAGGCCATGTGCCAGCTGGCTTGTGATTTTCCCAACCCACTGGATCTGCAGGACAGCAATGCTGTCAGTGTTACAGAGGGGAGTGGGAAGGGGGCCCCTCCAACTGACCCCTGCACACCAGCAGCAAATGCTACCTCTTCCTTCTCCCAGCTTCCACCTCTAAGGCAAAGACAGGAGAAGGATCCATGCAAAACAGCCTTCTCCAGCCAGGTCTCAAACACTGGTGCCTACCTTTCTCTGAGGGACCTCCAAAGCCAGTACAGCCATTGCTCTGTCTAGGATTTGCCTGGAGGAGACCTGCAGGTGGGAAAGGCCACCTCTGCAGGAAAGCTAGATGGACAGTTTCTCTCCTAAGGACATGAATGTAACTTCAGCATCAATCCCATTGGGACTGCTCGCAAATGAGGCTGGAGAACACAGGCCAGAAAACACTTACCTTCATAACCAAATCTGGTTTTCTGTTCATACTGGCTCTGATGGTTTAGAAATTCCTCACACTTCTCAAGTGACATTTCAAACATCACCAACTCATTTTTCCCTTCCCAGCTCCCAGTAGGACACGGTGCCAGCACTTCCATGCTCTGCATTTCGGTGTAAAATAGCACTCAGCTTTGAGACTGAAAAGGCATATGATCCATTAGCCTGATACTGGCCTATAAACCTCTAACGGGATGGAGAAATGCCTAAAGATGTGGATATGAGGCTTTGTATAGGGGACAACAGCACTGCCAGTCAGTTCTGGGGTTGATGATTAAATGGATGAAGACATCTCCTCCTGATTGACCAAGGATGTGATTTTTTTCTATGATGTCCCCACTTTATGTTTTAATCAGAGATTACATTCTAAGCTACTCAGTCTAGCTTTAGACTTTAGAGTCTAGACCTTAGAGTCTCTAAGGTCGGCTCAGAGCCACAACTTCCTCACCTGTCTAAGCAGTGCAGTGTAAAAAGAAATCCCCATTACTGGGTTAAAAATACTGGGGAAATCCCCTCCCTCTTTCTTTCCTCCAGCTCTGATGGTGGCAGTAAAAAGAACTCACACAGTTTCCCATTCTTGCTACAATATTTTTCATGAAATCGAAAGCCATTCTGCCCTGCTGGCAAACTAGTTATTTTAATATGATAAGCTGATTGCAGAATAGTTCATCCCACATCCTGTATAAGTGGAAAACATCACAGCAGTGCTGCCTATTCCTTCCACTGCTCAAGGGAAACCATTGCCTAATTAGCAGCAAAGATGTGGTGAATGAGCCCAGAAAACTAACCCACGAATAAGCACCTTTACTGAAAAGAAAACCTCAATCCACTTGCAAAGAATGGGGATAGCACAGACTTTGTTCTTCTTCTTCCTCTACATGCCCTGAACTGGGTTAAGAAAAAGCCACAGAAGAAAAGTGATAAGGCAAAGGAGGATCCCTGAATTCACCATTTGCACCATCTGTCCATTTTCTTGCCGTATTTCTGGACTTCTCAGCAGTGGGAAAATACCAGCCATGTGCTAAGAGTTTTTATCTCTTAAAAACTCTTCTAAGAGAATTTATACCAAAAAAGCTCAAGGATATTGAACTTGTTAGTGCTTCTGTCACAGCTGTGAGTGTCAGCTAGAACTAATTCTTTCCTATCTCTGTCTGTCCAAGCATTGCGATTCCTGCTCCTACACTGTTAGCTGACCTTGCAGTATGTATCCTAAATGTCATGATGAGTCCCAGCTGCAGGATCACCCACTGGCTTGGATTTCACCTCAAAAGAGCTGCTCAGAGGAGTTGAGCCTACTTGTAGCTGTGAGGGCTTTGGGAACTATTCCTCTCCTCTCATGAGTTCCTTCGCCATCTGTCTCAAAACATGGACTACTCCATTGTGTCCAGGAGAAAACAGGAGAAGACGACCCCACAGCTTCCCAGATAAGGAAGCACAAGGCTTTCCCAGCTGTTTCCTGTACTTTGAGAATCTTCCCAAATGGACTTTGAAAAGAGATACTGACTGCCTTGCCTGTGATGTGCAATTTGCTATCTTACATGGGCCAAGGATCCAAGCTGCACTGTCCCCATGTAGACTTTCTTAACCTTTCCTATTTTCCTGCATAGAATCATTAAGGTTGGAAAAGACCTTCAAGATTATCTAGTCCAAATTTTGACTGAATACTACCATGCCCACAAAAGTAGTGCCACATCTACTGGTTTTCTAAACACTTATAAATATGGTGACTCCATTGCTTCCCTGGGGAGCCTATTCCAATGTTTAGCCACTCCTTCAGTGAAGAAATTTTACCTAAATCCAACTTGAACTTTTCCCTGATGCAATTTGAAGTAATTTCTTCTTGATCTATCACTTATCTGGAAGAAGAGACTGACCTCCACCTTGCCACAGCTTCTTCTCAGAGAGTTGTAGAGAGCAATAAGTTTACCCTTGACTTTCTTTTCTCCAGGCTAAACAACCCCAGCTGCCTCAGCTGCTTCTCCCAGGACTTGTGTTCCAAACCCTTCACCACCTCTATTGCCCTTCTCTGGACATGCTCCAGCATCTCAATGTCTTTCTTGTATTGAACATCCCAAAACTGAACACAGGATTTGAGGTGGCCTCACCAGTGCTGTGTACAGGCGGATGATCCCTTCCCCAGCCCTGCTGGCCACACTATTCCTGATACAAGCCAGGATGTCATTGGCCTTTCTCGGCCACCTGGGCACACCTGGCTCATGTTCAGCCACTGTCAACCAGTACCCCCAGGTCCTTTTCCACTGGGCAGCTTTTCAGCCACTCTTCCCCCAGTCTGCAGCACTGCCTGGTGCTGTTATGACCCTGTTGCTAACAGGATCTGGCACCTTCTTGAACCTCATACCATTTGCCTTGGCTCATCAATCCAACCTGTCCAGACTCCTCTGCAGAACTTTCCTACCCTGCAGCAGATCAACACTTCTGCCCAGCTTGGTATCATCTGCAAACTGACTAAAGGGGAGCCCTTGATTTCCTCATCTTGATTATCGACAGGTATTAAACAGATCTGGTCCCTATACCTTGTGGAACCCCGCTGGTGACTGGCTGCCAGCTGGATTCAACTCCAGTCACCACAACCCTTTGGCCTTGGCCATCCAGCCAGTGTTTTACCCAGCACAGAGTACACACATCCACACCATGGGCTGCTGGTTTCTCCAGGACAATGCTGTGGTAGATAGTGTAAATGGCTTTACTAAAGGTTTTACTAAAGATAGACAACATCCACTGCCTTTTCCTTGTCCACTAGGTGGTCACCCTGTCATAGAAGGAAATCAGGCTGATCAAGCAGGACCAGCCTTTCCTAAACCCACGCTGGCTGGGCTTGATCCCTTTGCTATCTGCACCTGCCATGTGATGGCACTCAAGGTGACTGTGCCATGATCCTCCATAGCATCAAGGTCAGGCTGACAGGCCTGTAGTTCCACAGATCCTCCTTCCAGTCCTCTTTGTAGATAGGTGTCACACTGGCTAACCTCCAGTCACCTGGAACCTCTCTGGTTAGCCAGGACTGCTGCTAAATTATGGAGAGTGCCTTGGTGAGCTCTTCTGCCAGTGTTCTCAGTGCCCTTGGGTGGATCACGATCAGCATCAGCCCCACAGAGAGTGGGAGTGTCTAAGTGGCACAGCTGGTCATTAACTACTTCCTCCTGGATTGTAGGGGTTTATTCTGCCTCCTGTCTTTGTCTTCTAGCTCAGGGGGGTGGGTACGCTGCAGACATCTGGTCTTTCTGTTAGAGACTGAAAAAAAGAAGGCATTAAGTAGCTCAGCCTCATCCTTGATGTCAATATTCCCCTGCCAAGTCAAATAAAGAATGGAGATCCTCCTCAACCCTCTTTTGTAATTAATGTGTTTGTTATTTTTGATGATGGTAGCTAGATTTAGTTCTAGATGGAGTTTCTCCTTTCTAATTTTCTCTCCTCATGACCTAACTCTGTATCTGTACTCTTACTGAATACATCTTGCTGTTGAGTACAAAAGAACAGGTTCTTTGTAAATAAACAAAATATTAAGTAATTTACAGTGTTTTTCTGTCCTTTGGGGTGGGGTGGGGGGGTGGGGGGGGTGGAAATGATTAACAACTTTTCTATAAAGGGAACTAGGAAAAGTTTTGCTCAGACTAATATACCTTTAGCTCTCCTTCCTACTCCCTACCCCAAGGGACTCAGACACCTAAAAAAGAAACCAGATTTAGAGGTGATCCTGTTGCAAGCTCCTGAGGACTGTCCTGCTGGCTTAATACCCCCCCCCCCCACCCCCCCATTTCGCAGCCATGCTGGGTGTGAATGTGTGACACACTGCGGCAGGAAGTGCTCAACGTCAGATCTGGCGATAACCGGACCTTTCTTCCAGGAAGACAAGATCATGTGGTCTTGTATGTGAGTGACACACGTTGTGAGTGCCGGAGCCTCAACACTCTCAGTGATCTGGGGACTTTTCGCTGCTGGGTTCCCAAGAGCCTTTGGAAATGTCATGGGGAGCAGTCAGTCCCCTCTTAAGCCCATGAGAACATGGTGCGTGGTTTGCAAACCCACAGAAATACACTATGACCGTGTCCACCACTACCAGAGGCAAACCAAAGCTGAACAACAGCACTTTGTGGAAAACATCGAGCTAACAGCACAGGCGTGAGTCCTTTCTTCATCTTAAACTTAGAGATAGCAAAGATAGCTGTCATATCTCTCATCTCCTTTCCAAGATACCTTGTTCACAAATAGATATCACTCTCAGCCTCCTCCCACATCTTATCCTTTTTTTTTTTTTACTGTGGAGAAACAGAAAGCAAGGGGTACTTGCAGCAAAAAAAAATCCTCTGAAGTCAGATCTGATCAAGGGTTTGGGTCCTTGGTTGATTCAAAAGCCTGTGGTGATAGATGTGGTATGCTTGCTTAGATAGATCAGATTGAGATACATTTTTTGTTCTGCTGAAAACACCAGAGAATGAAGATTCTTCTTTCCAAGAAAATTTAATTCAAGAAAGTAACCTTGGCACTGAGAAATACCCTCAAATGGCTTCTGACCCACTGTGGCAAGCCCCTCATAGTGTAAACTCAGATAAGCTATTTATGAATACATATGTGCCTAAAGATGCAGCTTATCCCTCATTATCTGTGGAAATTCTGGTTCAAAGTACCTTTTTAAAGTGAAATCAGGCTTCAAATCTCTTGAGCAGTTCTGAGAGCATTCCTAGTCAAACACTACAGCTTTCTATCTACATTTAATATTTATCTACTAGAATTCACCATGGGGCAACTACAGCAAAGGCTTTTGGTCTTCATGCAGTCCAAGACTAAACTTGGTTCAGCAGCAGGGCTGAAAAATATCTATCCCTGCCCAGCTCCCAAAATAAACCCAAGTGAGCCCTGGCCCAAATGAGCTCAACCTCAGGTCGATGTCACTGGCTGGAGCTCAGCCCTGGGTCAGGAGTCACCCATTTATTGACAGAATAACTCTGTTTACTCTGCTCTGGCTGCAGTGTCTCTGCATTCTGTGAAAAACAAAGGGGCACATACAGACCTGCAGGACTGTAAGCAGAAGGTTGTGTAGGAAAAGTAGCTGAGGAAGACCTGGGGTTTGAAGAAAAGCAGATGCTGTAGGGAGGTGTGAGTTGTAGTGCAGCTGATTGTGGAGAGCCCAGTGTCAGGAGACTGGGCAGCAAGGAGGGCAAGAAGACAAGAGGGAGTCTCTGAGATTGGGACTGAGAGGCCCGGTGCTTTGCTTTCAATCTGCCTGAACACTGTGGTAACCAGACCTGCCCTCTACTCCTGTCTTCCCTTCTTCCAGCCATCTACCCCTGCCAGCCAGCATCTGCTCCATCCCTGTGCTGGGGAGCACACACCAATGGGACCAAAGAGCGTGGCTAAGAAATACAGCAGTTACTCAGCAACTCCCTGTCCCCCAAGGAGGACAATGTAAACAATCTGCACCAGTCTCCTGGATTGCTCTTCTCTGCACAGCTGGAGGTACTCCTACCTTGACTTTTTCTGGACTTCTCCTGCTCAGCCTGCAGATCATCTCCTGCTTTAAGCCTCCAAACTCTCCGTTTCAGAGAAGAAAAAAGCCATTTGTGCAGTGTGCACTGACCCACTGCAGGAGGATGGTGCAGGACAAAGGCCAAGCTGAAGGGACATGGCACCAGGTTATTGATCACTGAGGAGACCTTGAGCTGAGTAAACAGATGTCCTGCTTCCTCCCCCACTCCCTGCAGGTGTGAGTTGGGGTGTGGGCCAGGTCTCACAGGCAGCAGCAGGCTTTAGAGGTAGGTCTGCAGCTCTGGGGGAAACCCCAGTGCCTGCCATCAAATATACTAGCAAACAAAGAGGCTCTTCTGCTGCTTCCTGCCCTCCCTCCCCTGCCCCTCCATCTGCTGTGTGCTTATGCCTGCTGTTTCTGAAGGGATGCTGTGGTAGCGGAGAAGTGCCCTTGCTCTCCTGGACAACCCAGCTTGGCTCCCTGGGGAGGAGATCCTTCCCAGGGGTTGCAGAGAAAGGTGCCCCACAAGGAGCAAGGGAAGGTAGTTCATGCTGGGCCTGTTTGTACCACTTGCCTCTCTGGAAGGGTGTGTTAGAGCAAGTGGATGTGTGACTGCTTGCCCGAGTGTGGATGTTCACTAGGCTGGGTAATATTCTGGAGTGAGCTACCTGGTGCTTACATTCTGGAAATATGTTTCCATGTTGCAAGGCAGCCTGGAGGGCTTGGGGCTCCTTAACTGGGCGGGAGAAGGCTGAAAAGCCCACTCACCCTTATCAAGCGATGCTCAGTGGCATCCACATGGGCTAAAATGTGCATGAGGCCAACCACCTCTTCCCTCAGCTGTAGCAAGTCCCTCTTATGCACTCCTCCATTTTCACATGCACCACTGGGAACAAAACTCACAGACACAGAGACAGGACACAAGCATTCCACACAACCTTTATGCTCTCCCATGCAGATGCATTCACGTCCCTTTCCAACTGCAAAAACACAGGAAACCTTTGAGGGCAGGCACGGACTACATGGTGGCAGAGGAAAGGAGGAGGAAAGTGGGCGACAAAACCAGTATTAATGTGGCTCTCTTGGGCAGTGGTATTTCTTACCCTCAGAGTGGGGGGCCGACAGAAGGGAAGCAGTCAGGAAGAAGCAAAAGAAGTAGCTTGGGGGAGATGAGGGGCAAAGGAAGACAGAAAGTGTCCCCTGGCACAAACAGGTGGTGGTGAAGGGCTGAACATTATTCAGGTGCTCTTTTTCCTTAGCTCAGCTATTGAGCCAGTGCCAGCATTGGCTTCACCTGGGAACACATGGCCTGGTGGGAATGGCAACATTTGCTTACTTTTAGGGATCAAGATAAAAATGGTACAGCTGGCAAAGTGTAACTTCAGGTTCCCAGGCATTGGCTGCTTTGTGCAACTTTTGCTTGCATTTCAGGTGACCGATTTTCTTCTGCATTGATTTCTAGATCAGTAAAATACCAGTTTTAAAACAATTCCCAGTCTGGGAGGACAACACATTTGTATTCAGAGAAATTCATTATTGTACTAATTTGCCGTTTTGACAGAAGCAAAACCCAGGAAATGTCTTTGAAAACCAAGGGATTACCAGGAGATGTAGGCAAGATTGTCTCCTGGAAGCCTGTCTCTCATTGATTTAGCAGTTTTACCCACATTTGCTATGAGCAAGTTCTTTGATGATTTGCACAGTGATCTCTTGGGGCCATAGATCTTGGACGAAGAGGACAGATTTGGCATAACACCTTCAGAGAGGGTGTAAAGGGAAACTGAAAAACCAGCCTGACCCTGGCATGCTGTGTCACCAGACACGCCTGATGGAGGCTGAGGAACAAGAGGAAGACTCCAGCTCCCTCTCAAATGACAAATCTGAGACTAACTCACGTCGCTGCCTCCGCTATGTGCCCCTTGGGATAGCCTTTCTTGTGCTGACTGGAGCTGCTGCAGCAATCTGGTATTTCCTAGGTAAAAATTCACATGTTTTTTCCCCCCAGCAGGAGGCAGAGGTGGGGTTGTCAAAGCAGTGCCCAGCCCAAAGCACATTAGTGACTCTGGGTGGTCTTTAGACAGTCATACACAGGGGTAGCCCTCTCTTTCCTACCTATCTTTAAGGTAATCAGTAGTGTCTTCTCTTGGCAGACTACAGACCATGGCATCTGGAGCCATCCATCCTGCAGTTTTACTGTGGCAGCCTCCAGGTCCTCAACCACCGGTACTCCCCGGACCTTGGGCAGGTGGAGTCCAGAGCCTTCTGGGTGGAGTCAGCTAAGCTACAGAACATGGTGAGGGCAGTTTCACAAACAGAGCCAGCCCTGAGGTTGCTCAGTGAGTAGAATGAGGAAGGGGTCAGGCACCCCCATCCAAGGGCAGGCTTGGTGGGCCTGTACAGCAAGAGGGATGAAAGATTGGATCAGCCACTGTAACATTGCACTGTAGTTATCAGACATTGTTCTCATTGCAGCTGAAGGAACTGATTCGTGCCACAGAGCTGGGTCGGTACTACAATTCGAGCACAGTGTATGCCTTTGGGTGAGTAGCACCCTCAGCATAATTGCTTGTTCCTGTCTGAAATCTTCCAGTAAACGGTACTCTGGTTTCACTGAAACCTGCCCATGACAAACTTCTGCAGTCCCTGCCATGACCTCCAGGCTTGGCTGGACAGTCCAGATGTAGAATGGTTCCAGCATAACAGAGCTGGGGATATTTTGATGTTCCTGTTCATCCCAGGTCATGATGAAAAGCCAAAACTGAGAGGCAAAAGTTCAAAATAGTGGGAAAAAAAAAAAAATCATTGGGAAGAGATAAAAACAAATTTGTCTTGGCATTGTCAGTAGAAACTAAGCAGCTGGAAATTAATTTTTCTAATTCAAGAAAGCTATTTTATGGCCTGACTCTAGGCACCAGAAGGGAGAGGCCAGAATGCACCATGGAAAAGTTACTCCTGCCAAGAAGCCTGGACCACTTGGGAACAGGATAACAGTGGAATGGGACAGATGAGGGACTACAGCTTTGCAGGTCATAACAGTAGAACAGGATAGCAGAAATAACTTCCAGACTGATGGCCATTTCCTTCTGATTTTTTTTCCTATGGAAAATCACACCCCTAAATTTGTCCTTCACCTAAGGAACATTCCAACTTCAATGTAATTCCATTTTCAACTGAGGAAAGAAAAGTTTTTCTTGCACATCTTCCTCTAGTCATTACTGAACAAAGAGGTGTTTCAACATCTCCTCACCCTCCCCCAGCCAGTTTTCTCTGCCAGCTGGTTGAACAGAACTTTCCCTGGCACAGTCTCCTGCAACTTAGCCTGCCCAGCATTAATGGTTGTAGTAAGGTACCTGATCATAAATCATGCATTTGTCACCACTGGGAGATGAGACAGTGAAGTCTTGAGCTTCTCTTTTCAACCCCTGGTCAGTAATACCAAAGGTCATTTCTACCTGAAATGAGACTACTCGTTAGACTAGTCTTGATTAATTATCACATTAATTTGAGCTCATATGGTCATCACTAAAGCCAGATGGCATGAAAAGACTTCTTCCTACAAAGCACTAAGCAGTGACACACACCATGGATATTGCAGCTCTCTGCCCCACGCAGAGAGGTTCCTCTGGGTCACAGCAGCAGGGCTGGAAAATCTGTACAGATATGCCTGATTTGTGGAAAAATAGTGGGGAGGGTAATTCTCCAGGGTTTGTCTCTCCAGTAATTCTGGAGATGAAGAGCAAGAGTATTTTACATGCTATTTCTCTGTTAGGGAAGGAGGTCTGACCTTCTTCTTCTGGTTCACCCTCCAAATCCCTGAGAGTCAGCAGAAGGAGGCAACTGCTGAGAGGGTAAATGCAGTGCTCCACCAAGAGCTCTCCACCAGCTTCAACAGCTCGGGCAGCCTGTCCTACCAGACGGAGTACAGGGTCAACCCAGACTCTCTGATTCTTCTGGGTAAGTACCAGCTGCTCAACTGTGGCCTGAGCAGTCAGAAATGCTCCACCACCTAGGTGGTTAGGAGAAAAGGCCTGGAGTCTATTGAAGGAGACAGAGGAAACCTGAAGAGGATGAGTGAAATAGTAAGGATCAGGAGATACAATTACATGCATTTTTTCCTGATAGAGAAGAACTGAAATTTGATTTTAAAAAAGTATCCTTCCTTTGAAGGATTAAAATTATTGAGGATACACCTGACCATGATCTGATAAGTGATTCTTTTTTCACCCATCAACTTTGGCTTCTGTAGAGCAAGATCTTAGACAGGTCATGACTTTGATCAGTTCAGCTTGAAAATACCAAGCACTTAAGTTTCCTACTTTCCTTTGGGAGATTATTCCAGAATCCTTGATAGAGAGAACAAAAGCAACATATCTGAGTCACCACAAAGTCTTCCTCTGAGACAAAGCATCGTCACTTCAGATGCTGACAGATGAATTTAAGGATTATTTATTGTTGCTCACAGTGAAGGTCACAGGCTGTTTAAAAAGCCACCCATGCAAAACTGCTCTCAAGTAGATGTCAGGTAAGGGACCAGGGACGTATATATAGTCAATGCAAGTCAATAGAAGTCCAACGGAATTTATATTTGATCTTTGTAATGAGGCTTAACTTGTCAGCCTAGTCAGATCCTTCTTACAGAGTCCCAAATCTCACAGGTTTTAAAATACACTGTGTTTCTTTTCTCCTCTTGGGATTCCTGTTTCCAAGTTTCTTCTTCCCATGAGACATTACATCTCCAAGTTGTTTGGTTGTTTTTTGTTTGGGCTTTTTTTTTTAGGCATACTATCTTGCATTATTCTATGATGAAGCTACTTTTATTATATCCTACCCATATTTTCTGTAACTTTTACCCCCGCATCCCAATTGGTTTGTGGGTCATTTTTTGGTGCCTGTAAAGAAAATTTGATTTCCTCTAAATTATTTTCACTCCCTCATCCAGACCATCATTTTAAGGTCTTAGTCAGAAGCTGCATTAGCATCTCATCAAGACATCTCCTCCCACAGTTACCATTAGTTCCTTGCTTTTACTTATGATTTGTTTCCAGCATACCAGACCCTATGCTCAGCCAATTTACATCAACTTCCTTAACAAAGATATCACAAGGAAACATGTTACATCCTTCCAAGTCACCCCATCTAGCATTTTCCTTTTATTTGTTCACTTCATAATGCAACTCATAAGCAAATAAAAATGATGGTGCCATAGTTTTAGCTGTCCCCAGTTTCCTCTTATTTGCTTTGCATCTATTTCACTATTTTATTCATTTCAGCAGACAACACTTCTAATTTTGACTTAACACATCAGTTGTAGTTTATCCAGCTCCTTCTCCTTTCCCTAGTCCTTTCCCTCTCAAGTCAGAAGTACAGTCTGATAACTGAGACAAAAGCCTTAAATTTCTTATACTGCTGAGCCAGGATGACCTCCAGCCAGTGACTTAACCTCTGGTTTCATCTGCCCTGTGCAGTTAGAGTGAAAAAACAGCCAGCTAATAGCAGGTCATTAGCTCTTCATTGCTTTCTGACAGATCTTGCCAGCCTGCTCAGCTCTGAATGTTCACTCTCCCTTGAGACACAGAGCTGCAAACCATCGACCAGTACAGGAACCTCTCCAACATCTCCAGTGCTTTTTTTTTTAACAGCCACACTCACCCCAGTACACTAGCTTCCCCTTCCCCCAAAAACCTTTCAGGATTTCCTGTTCCCTACAGGAACCCGGTTTTATTACCTTCAGATAAAAGAGTACTTACTACCAGCTCTGCACAGACTATTCCCTACAGCACATGAGCTTGCCTAGGAACCTGCTCTATGCCTGCAGGATCCTATTTACCACAACTGTTTTTGCTATGACAAAACCACTCATCTCTCCCCATAGATTTTCTTAGAAGCTACAGAAGACCAAAGCCCTGACCCAGGCAAACCCTCAACAACAACGCTGACACCCAGCTGACCTCACAGTGCCTTTTATTTTGGCAATTATTCCCAGTAGCACCTGATCTCTGACTGATTCCAGTTCAGCTGGGAGGCTGGAGAAAAGCCCAGCTCTCTTAAAGTGTTATCCACCCTCTGACTGTTTTGCACAGATTTGTAGCCCCTGCTGGTCACTTTCTCTACAACTCCCTTCTCCAAAGGTGGACTCACTCTATAAGGATGTTGAGTAGCTCAGTGGTCATCAAAAGAAACTCCTTCTCCACCCTCAGTGACTCCCATATTTTTGATTGGGCATTCTTTAAAGTGGGATAGTGAAGCAGATTCTTTAAAGCAGATAGTGAAGTCTCTGGGAAGTGGAGTTGTGCGCTGTGATGTGGCTGGCTGAAGAGGGAGATGACTGCCTGAAGCAATGCCAAGCCCTCCTGGGAAGGGGAAGAGTTCCTGGATCAGCACACCAAAATGGGCAAGGAAAAAAGGCAGAGAAGTCCCTGGTGGGCTGGAAAGCAAGAATTAGGGCTGTTGGATTAGGGTCAGGGGCAGAGAAATTTCCTAGAGAGATGGGCTGGGGAGGGCATGACTGAAATAAGTCCCTGAGAGCAGACAGAGAGGTACCTGGAAGATGCCCCATGCTGAAGTTGTAAGTGAGCTAGTTACATAAGAAAGGGAGTCCTCATCTACCATGCTAGCTTATCAGATTATCTTTTTTTTTTAATCCAGTTTATATTTTTGTTTATTTTCCTTTATATATTTTCTTTCCAACAGAATCCAGTTTGAAAGATATAGTAGTGCTGAAATCCACTCTGGGTAGGCTACCTTCTCCTTTTCTTTTGTGTTCATGTCTTTATGGGAGGGATTTTCACAGGGGACAGAAAGCTTGTTGGCCTCCTGGAGCTGTAAATCCTGGGAATGGGAGAGTAGGAGCAAGGGAGCACCAGTGCTGCTGCTTGACCAGATCCAAACTACATGACCGCAAGATACTGGATGGCTCTGGGCAGAGGTGCCAGCTGCCAGAGGCAAGGCAGCCACCTCAGACTTGTCCTGGTCCTAATGAGAACTGTGAAATAGCTGGATGTACTGGTACCGCCATGCTGATTCCAGGGTCCATGCAATGCTGCTGAGTGGGGTGGGAGTTTCCTGAGTGGCTCTGCACTGGATGTGCCTCATTTAGGAGTCTGTTGTCTTGGCAATGTTTGAAGATGCTTTCAGTAATTTCAGGCAGTGTTGTAAGTTCTCTGCCTGGCAGCTTGCATTAGATATTTTACTAGAAGCTCACCTTTAAAGTGATATTTACTCAAAAATCCTGATGTGAAAGTCTTCTGAAACCTGGAATTCAGATGAGGGAGATCTAAAGTCAGGAAGAAGATGGGGCTGAGAAGAGAAGGGTGAAAAAGTAAATAAAGCCAGTGGAAGGTAACTGTGCTGTGCTGATATTTAAAGCCTGAGGCAGTATTAGGTTAACCAAGGAAGAGGTGACTGTTCTTAGAGAAACTGGGGCAATGGTACAAAAGGATCAGTGCCACCACAGCATACATAAAAGCAAACTGAGATCACTGGGGTGAGTCAGCCTTACCCTAAAAAAGGGCTTACACTGGTGTACCAAGTGACAATCCCATATCTTATTTTCTCTTACAACTACATCTATTTCAGGTTGCTACAGGTACAGCTATGTCCAGGAGGATGACATCCTAAGGCTGGAGGGCCCTGACTACCTGGCCTCCAGTTGTCTTTGGCACCTCCATAGCCTCAAGGGCTACATGATCAAGCTACGCCTGGAGTGGACTCTGCCTGACTGCAGGGACCGCCTGGCAATGTACGACGCAGCCGGGCCCCTGGAGAAACACCTCATCACCTCGTAGGTAGCTCCTGAGCAGGGAGAACATGGTGGGGAAGACAGGCAGGATGGCATGATACACCACAGCAGGGGAAAGTGTCAGACAACATCAGAGGAGGTTCTCCTTGATGTACAATCTGACTGCTGCTGATCAGCTGATGTCACTGATGTGGGGTATGTCTTGCACCACCGTGCTGCAGGAGCTCTCGCTGTTGGCCCTTTGTTCAGTTCAGTCAGTGCCTTACAACTGCTGTGTGTGGATCACACATATCCATTGTCTCTCTTTCTCATTCTTCTCTTCCATTAGTTTATTGCTTGCTTCACTCCCATCCTTTTATCTCTTTCCCCTGAGGATCTACGGCTGCAGCCGGCAGGAGCCCATCATGGAAGTCCTTTCATCTGGCCCTGTCATGTCCATTGTGTGGAAGAAAGCCATGTACAGCTACTATGACCCCTTCATCCTCTCAGCACAGGCAGTGCCCCTTGAAGGTGAGGAAGGCTGGAGGAGAGTGGCTATAGTTACAGGGAAAATATGGGTTTTCTCCTACAGCATCACAGCTCCTAGAGGCCTGCATCCCTCTTAGGGGCAGAATTCATTCTGGATTGCAAGGGTGATCAGTAAAAGGCAGGTTACATGGCCTCCCCGAGCTGAGGCTGAGCTGACAGAGAGCAGGACTTTGAATGTCTGTATTTACAGCTTGTGAAGTGAACATAACTCTGCGGGAGAGCCTGGAGCTGCAGGGGAAGATCGGCACCCCACACCACCCCAGCTACTACTCCCCCAACACGCAGTGCACCTGGCACATGATGGTAAGAGCCAGCTCCCACAAGAGCATCCACCCTGTTCCCAAAACCTGGGCATCACCCCACATATTGTGGGGAGTACAGCCAGGGCTCTCAGTCAGATCATCATGAGAAGTAAGAAGAGGGTGACAGCCTGCCCAGCCTCCACATAAGGTGTATTTCTGAAGGGGGAAAAGTTGAATATTGCCTACTGGCATGTAGAGATGCTGTAGCCAAGGAAGAATCTGAAATCTCATCTCCAGAGGAGTTTTTCAAACAGAACCAGATTGATAGGAATTAAGAAGAATTGCTAGGCTTTGACACCAGCAGCAGAGCAACCTTGGGCTGTGGCATAGCTCTAGTCTAGAGGGTGCTTCTTTCTAACCTGCAATGTGGCTGGACATGTCTGGCCTTCACATTTGCTCTGCTCATTTCTGACTTATGGAGTGTGTTGTAACACCGCTAGGACCCATCTGCCCTCTGCTCTGCACCCCCTTGTCTGCAGGTCCCGTCCCTCGACTATGGGGTCACCCTCTGGTTCGATGCCTACGCGCTCAGCAGACAGAAGCATGACCTGCCCTGCACACAAGGCCAGTGGATAATTCAAAACAGAAGGTGTGTGATGGCATCCTGGTTTCTGTCTCTCACTTCCCACCTGGGATAAAATTCGGATTAAACCCCCGCAGGTTCCCTGCTCACTTCAGCCACCATATGTGAGGAAGAAGAGCCATACACTGAGCTACACTCAGTGACCACTCTTTGTGCTGGTGCCTCCTGCTTTTCTGCTCGTCTTGTCCACTCTCTCCCCAGTGAACACGTTTCTCACAGATTTGCTTCAAGCTACCAACCTGCTTTCTCTGTCTTGCTGTTTGCATCAGGCTTCTTAGTTTTCTCCTGTGTGTGTAACCTTGGTGTCCTCCCACATCTCCGGTGTTTGCAAATCTGCCTGTCACCACCTCTGCAATATTATATGTGTGAGCCATTGCCTTGCATCCACCTCCGTACAGATCTTCCCCTTAGCTCCATATCTTCCTGCTTTGACTGCAGCCACTTCCCCTACAGGACTTCCCACAATTAGCATCTGTATGTACCTGGGGCTAGTGCTCACCCAGGCGCCTAGGTGCAAAGGATGGAGACCTGTTTTGCTCCCAACTCCTCAAAGCAGGCTTTGAGGTGGATGGACCGACAGCTTTTGGTTTTCCTCCTACTTATTGCAAAACTGCCTGTTTCCCTTCAAAACCTCCCCTGCCCCACCTCCTTAGTCCCTTCTCCATGGTTCTTTAAGAGGTAACTCGTCTTCCTATGAAGGATCTGATGCAGAAGTTATGTTACCCTGGCTTAGGATTTCCACTTTTTCTCTCCCTGTTTTCTTCTCTTAAACTGTTAGTGCCACAGTTTCTACACCATGTCTTCTTCAGGAGGATGACAAAGGATAATCTTACACTATGAGAAATGAACTGCTTTGCCTGGCCTCCTCTCAGTGCTTGCCAAAAAGCAGGAAATGTCCAAAGATAGGAGGGTCCCTCTGGACTCTGTATCTCATGCATACTGAAGGCATTTTGTATTCCTGGATAACCGCAGCACCCAGTCTGTGTGACCCCCACCCCAGCCCCACCGAGCCCCCTTGCCCTGCTTTGTCTCCTGTCTCCCTGTCCAATCCACCTTGCCTGTGTTTGCCCCTCAGGTTGTGTGGCCTGCGGACCCTGCAAGCCTACGCTGAGAGGATTCCAGTCACATCTTCTGCTGACATCACCATCACCTTCACCTCGCAGATCTCCTTAACCGGCCCTGGTGTACAGGCAACTTACAGCCTGTACAAGCAATCTGACCGTAAGCTTAGGTTCTTCCCAGAAGAACCAGCAGCCCCTCTGCACTTGGCTTGTACATGGAAAAATATAAGACACATCCTGGGAGCCCTAGGTGCCATCCACCCTTCAGGAAGGTGCTCACAAATCAGTGATGCACCAGTGATCCCCCCAAAAAGAAGAGGGAATTATGTGCAAAGCTGCTTCTCACTTGTGGCCAGAGCACCCACACAACTAAACCCAAGGTCACAAAATTGCCTGAAAGCTTACCCTCATGTCAACATCACAGACTGGCCTTGGAAATTCAATGAGAAAGCACCTCTGCTTGAAGCAACATTTGATTACAAAATCTGTTAGAGAGACCTCACCTTGGAATCCATGCAAACGAGATAAATAAAACCACACACAAATGCACACATGCAAATGCCACCTACAGTCTGTCTTTCCAAGGTTTCACCATCTCCTTCCTAAAGAGTGCCAGTAATGCACACCAGTCCCTGAGTATGTGCACCTGTCAATGTGTCTAACAACAACCTCTTCAAGGTTCCTCGTAAGTTTTGATAACAACCCCAGAGAACCTGTTTCAGCTTTCCTGTTGCATTCAGGAGACATGAAACAGCAGTGATCCTATCGTATGGTGTGCCAGACAGGTGGTTGTCCTGGATATTGCCCAGTGGTTCAATGCAAAACAGAGAAAGCCCTCTTTCCCCTGGTGCATAGTCTGGCTCCATACACCCCTGTTAAGAGCAGATGACATAGCAGATTTTGGGGAGTGCAGCGAGTCCTGCCAGCACACTGCAGCAGCACTTGTGGTCAGGAGTGTGTGCAGTTCCACCATTTCAAGCCATAGTCCTCTGCTGCCAGGAGGTTTCCAGTCATTGGGTACTAATTACTCTCTTTTGATTTCACAGCCTGTCCTGGGGAGTTTCTGTGTTTGGTGAACGGTTTGTGTGTCCCAGCCTGTGACGGAATCAAAGATTGCCCCAATGGGCTGGATGAGAGAAACTGTGGTGAGTGATTTCTTCTCCCTGCTGGTCCCTGGTCTCAGCAAGACACTGCCCCTTGCTGCTCCAAAAGTAGGGAGAGATAGGGAGTATATGGTTGGCCAAGGTACAGCCTTGTTCCTCAGCTTCAGGAGCTTAAACTTCTGTGCCCTTTAAAGTCTCATCCCACTGCTGTATGGCTTTATCTTGCTCTGGAAAGAGCAGTAATGTTTCTGGCTCCTCTCACAGCACAGACTTCCTGGAAAAGTTCCCTAGTAGCCAAGAGCACCAAGAATTCCAGGCAGCCTGAAAGAAGCCCCCTACCCAAATTGTCCCCCATTTTGTCCTGCTTTCCTCTCATCTAGGACCTACAACCAACCTCTGCCCTGGCCTACAGCCCCCTCTGCTGTCACACAACTCAGCATCCCCCTCCCTGCTCACACTTCCCCAAGCCCACCTGCTGGCCTTCTCTCTCCTCTTTACCCCCAGGCCATTTGTGACACTTCATCTGTACAGATCCTCACTCATATATTTTGCCCCAGTTTGGGAGCACCAAAGTCCTTGATCAGCTTCAAGCAGTTCTTCATGTCAAAAGCAGGTAGTGCTGATGCATCCTTAGCATCCTCCTGCAGAGCCCCAGTCTCATAGGAACAGTAATTCAGCCTTAGACATGACACCTAATTCATCTATTCTCTCATCTCTGGTGTGATTGCCACCAACAACAACTTTTCATTAGTTGTTTCCTACATATGTTTTTTTCACACATAAAGAGCCTTGAACCCCTGGAGAGAGTGGCCAATTTTGAAAGATTCTGAGGAAGGTGTAGGAAAAGTCTTAAATCAAAGTAAAGAGAAATCTTTAAAAGGAAGTTTTAATTCAGTGCTAGAAATGTGAGAGCTCGCATAAGATTGCCAAAGTTCAGTTTTATATTGTATTATATGCAGTGTTGGTGACTATGTGCTCTGTCCCATCATCCAGCTATCTGACACCAGGGTTTGCATGCTCCCTTCCTGTAGACATGGATACATTTTCATCCTTATGAATATCTAATCTTTTCTTGAATCCCAGTATCCTTGGCCCCAGGGATATAATATCATTCAGTTCCACAGGTTGGCACAGACCATGACTGACAGAAACCCAGCACTTTCTCAGTGTTTTATATTCGAAAAAGAAAATAGAAACATTATTATTTCCTTCCTTCTTTATACTCTTGCCATTAGTGCATCTCTGATTATTCACTTTATGTTGGTATGGAACAATCCCTGTCTTTAAAATCAAAGTTCAAGTTGCATTAGACCTTCATGTGCCTTTAGTCATCTAGAAGTTTTATGCTATTCATGAAGAAATTATAGTCACTGCAGTAAGAAAATGGTACACACAAACAGAACAAGTTCCTGCTATGGAAATCTGTGAACAGAAGTCGGACTCTGGTGGGCAGGCAGCTTAGACCCATCTCCATCCTCCAGTGTCCACCAGAACTCATGGATGTTGCAGAATCCTTTGTTGTTCAGGACTCAGCTGCAAGGGAAAGTGCTGGTCTGTATGAAACAGTGACCCATAAGCTGGGGTTGACAGCAAGGCAGGAGGAACAGTGACCTCACCAGACAGGATGCAGTCCAACAAAAACCTAACAAGACAAGCAGACAAGGACTAGTGGTGGTAACTGAGGAGTCCATGGACGTCAAGGCAAGTACATAGTGCTGAGGTCTTGAGGCCAAGACAAGGAAAGTTATGTCAGCAACAGCAAAGTGTAAGACAGGGTTCAGGCACACCTGCAATGCAGATCAGTCAAAAGCTACACAGCTGCACTATACCAGAGCTTGTCTTAAGCACAGCTTATGAGGTGGGGGAAGAGGCTGTAGAGACTGCAGGACTTATGACCCCTGACCTCAGGTCTTGCATGCCTGATTCCTGTGTGCTTCCCTCCTCTGCAGTGTGCCCTGCAAAGTTCCAGTGCCGTGAGGACAGCACTTGCATCGAGTTCAGCAGGGTCTGCAACCAGCATCTGGACTGTGTCAATGGGAGTGATGAGGAGCACTGCAGTGAAGGTAGGGAGGGAACAGTGCTGGGATGACAAATGCCCACCCCTGTGTTCCAGCCAAAGCTATCTGTAGAGTACTTCCCACATGTGACGTAAGGACGCTATCTGGGAGTTAACTCTCCCAGCCTCCTTACAATGTTTGTGAGCTGTTTGTTCAGGAAAATCTCTGAAATCATTTATGGTATTCCCCCAAGCTCTCTACTGCCCTTTCTCCTCATTTAAAGGACTTCAGGCTGCATCTACAACCAGATGCCCTCTCTCAGTCTTGGCCTCCCTTCCTTTTTGCAGGGGTCCCCTGCGGTCCTTTCACTTACCGCTGTGAAGACGGGACCTGTGTGAAGAAACCCAACCCCCTGTGTGACACCATTGCAGACTGCAAGGACCTGTCTGATGAGAATCACTGTGGTGAGGAAATGATCAGCCACATGTCTGCCAGGCAGGTTCAGGATGACACATAGCTGCAAGTTGCCCCGTTTTCTCCCTCCACCCAGAAGAAGCACCCACCCTCCCTTGTTCCACCACCTTCTCCCCACCTCAGTCCCACATTACCAGTGTTCCTGCTCCATTCTTCAGTGGCAGGGGCAGCAGCAACAAATCAACTCTGTGCTGAGTGTGAGCAGACACTTGCTCTTTAGACAGCTGCTCCCTGCCTCCTTCAGGCAGAGGCATCGGGCCAGACAGGCATGTCTCACAGGCCAGGTTCAACCCCCAGGCTGCCTATTTGACCACTGTGGCAGCTTATAAGCCATGGTACAGGGCTCCAGCCAGGAAAATCACCCACGTCTTCATGGCCACTGGCAGGGAGAGAGTTGATGTTTTGATTTCCCTACTTGTTCTTTTCTGGAGCCTCAGTAGGCAGTGAAAGGGTTTCCTGACAGCACAGCAGTTAGCACAGTCAGCATGCTGCCCCAAAGGCATCCCCAGGCTGCAGCTGAAAGTGGGGAATGCTGGGAGGGAGTGCTCACTAGACCTGTCCCGGGCAGTATGTAAAGCTTGTGCTGGCTGGGTAAGACAAGTAATTAGAGATCAAACTCTTCAGTCAACTGAGTAGGAAAAGAAGGGCAGGCACAGTATATCATGTTCCCTTCCTTCCCTGAAGTACCTGCTGTCTCCTCCTTAGACTGTGGGATGCAAGCCCCTCTTGGCAGGATTGTTGGTGGTATGAATTCTGTGGAAGGAGAATGGCCATGGCAGGCCAGCCTGCAAGTTCGAGGCCGCCACATTTGTGGGGGAACACTCATTGCTGACCGCTGGGTGGTCTCAGCCGCGCACTGCTTCCAGGATGAGAGGTAAACAGAGAAGGGAGGTGCTGGATGGAAAGATTTGCATTGCATTCCATGTCATGCATGATTGGAGGCTCTTCTGATTGACGAAAATGTCATGGGGCAAGCTGCTCCCCTCCTCTGGCACCTCAGCCATGCTTTTCCACGGCTTAGAACAGAAGAAAGGGATATGGATACATGCAGTGTTATCTGGGGGTTGTGCAGGTAAAAAGGAGCAAAGCTAGGATTTGCAGAGCAGCTTTGAGGGGGCAATGAGAACGGAAGAGGCTGCACAGCTGCTGTCACAACCACGGAGATGTCAGCATGTGCTAGGATGGGGATAGCATTACCTGCAAAGTGTGCCTTTTGGGTCCCATGCTCCTCTGCTGCATCCTATAGGCTGGCCTCCCCCTCCATCTGGACTGTTTACTTGGGCAAATACTTGCAAAATGCCACCGGCCATACAGAGGTGTCCTTCAAGGTTATCCATCTCTTCCTCCACCCTTATTACGAGGAGGACAGCCATGATTATGATGTGGCCCTGCTCCAGCTGGATCATCCTGTAATCATCTCGCCCTTCATCCAGCCCATCTGCTTGCCTGCTCCTTCTCACATCTTTGAGCCTGGCCTTCATTGCTGGATCACTGGCTGGGGAGCCCTCAAGGAAGGCGGTATGTTCAAGGTCTCTTGGTGGCCTATTGCAGCAGTGCTGAGGCAGAAACATAGGTTCAGATGTGTCATAGGAAGAACAGGCTTCTCTTCATCCCAAAACATTGTGCCTCCTTCACTCCTTCTGATTTTGGGTAATAGGTTGACCCAAGTTACCTGTTGAGTGCCCTGAAACCTCATGTGGAGAGGCAGGCATGGCAGCCTGGTATTCTATATGGGGACAGCATATTTCACCCAAAGACCAGAATAGCCCTTCAGGTCAGCTTAGTGCCTTCACCCACTCACAGACTTGTTCCAGCTGCTTCCGAATTGGAAACACTCAGGAGACTCTACAGAACTGACCACTCTTGGTTTGTACTCTTAGACAGAAGAGCTTAACATCCATTTCAGTGACAAACCCAAGAGTCTGACAACCCAGAGGTTTCCCCAAACCAGAATATTCCTTGTCTGAAAAGCTGGAGTGCCCACAATATATCCCTGTAGGAAAAGGAATGAAGGGAAATTTTATTACTTTCACACGGAAAAAGTGCTCTGCTGAAAGTCAGAGACCGTGATGCCAGCGGAGAGCAGAACAAAAACTCCAATGGCAGTTTTCAGCATGACGTGAGGTAGGCATGGGCTAGGGGAAGTTCCACCATAGCTCACCTGTGCTACTTTTGGTGCTCTACTTTTCAGGGCATATCAGCAACATTTTGCAGAAGGTGGACGTGCAGCTCATCCAGCAGAACATCTGCAGCGAGGCTTATCACTACATGATTACTCCCAGGATGCTGTGTGCTGGGTACTACCAGGGCAAGAAGGATGCCTGCCAGGTGACAGAGGAGTTGTGGGATCAGGGTTCACTACCAGAGGTGGGATGTATCCCAAGTCTCACAAATGCAATCCACAGCCTGAGGGGGGAAATGAGGGGGGAAAGAGCATATAAGGTCACTTTCCCAACACTTCCTCTGATCTAAGTGGCCAACAACAGCTCTCATGACCACTTCTTCCCAGCATCCTGGCCTTAGAGAGAATCCAAATACAATTAAATTACCCTTTTCTCATTTTAGCCCATTCTCCACTCTACCTCCCACTTTCAAGTCAGGTGACTTGACATCAGTCTCTTACACCCTCAGCCTCTTTAGCACCTTCATACACAGTAACCTGTCTGTTCCTTCATTACTATCAATCTCAAGGAATTCCTCTCTGCCATCCCTCACGGAATCCAGTTAAATATCAACAAGCTTCCTTGCTCGCCACGTATTTGGAAATGTCATTTGGAAGAAGCAGTAGAGCAATCAGCTTTCTGGGACCTGGCTGAGGGGGAGGAATTTGCACAATGAAGCAATAACTGAGTCAGATGTTTGCATTGGAGACTGTTTTTGACATCTGCCTAAGGTACAAGGAAGGTTGCAGATGTCCCAGGCATGAGTTGAGGGGATACAGAAACCTATATACAAAGGGACTCAAAGACAGTGTAACTAGGCAGCAGCAGAAGTTCCATCAGATCACATCACTTTATTTTACTTTTCTTTTTCCTAGGGTGATTCTGGAGGTCCACTGGCCTGCAAAGAACCCAGTGGCAGATGGTTTCTGGCTGGTTTGGTCAGCTGGGGAATGGGATGTGCACGTGCAAATCACTATGGAGTATACACCAGGATCACTCAAGTGCTGGGCTGGATGAACCAAACCATGAGCTGAGAAAAGTGCATCTCTGTCTTCTCCCCATCACACCTACACTCACATGGCACTCATTCCTGATCTTGCTCACTTGCCTCTCAGAGAAACAGAGTGTGGGATGTTATCAGACCCAGGATGCTCTTCTGAACAGGGTGAAAAGGCTGCTGCAGGGATTGTAGAGAAAAAGCAAGCAGACCCTCTTCCTCATTAGTGCTTCCCAGGGAGCATCCCAAGGGGTTTTTAGGCCATCCATCCAAAAGCAGGGAGAAGGGAGGCAGGTGGGGGAGTTGGGGGCAATGACATGACACACAGCAATAGTCCCAAGCTGATGGTTTCTGAGAAGAGGAATAAGGGGAGTTGAACTTTCCATGAACCATGTGATTCAGCCATAGTCTTATGCTGGAACATTTGCTGAAAGAAAATGTGACTGATGTAGTTAGAGATTCCAGTAACTGTGAAATCAATCTGCCTCCCTCTTCCTTCCTGCTGCTTATCCTTCTCCCCCCTCCCATCACTCCTCCTCTTCCATCTCCCTAATTGCTTCTTTTCTTAGTTGGTGTGTGCTGTTCAGTGTGCTGTTCAGTTCAGCCAGGCAACTTTTCATGTCTCACTGACTCCCAGGCATGAGTCCAGCATCGCACCCCCAAGCACGTGTCCTGCCTCCCCGATGGAGCAGCACCCAGCCTCCACTGCTGCACTTTCCACAGGAAAAATGCTGGAGCAGACTCCCATCCCCTTCCCTCAGCCCTTCTAAGTACCTGTAACCTCAGGGCATCTCAACCTCTTCCATCTCTTATCTCAGATGATCCAGGAGGTGAAGGAGAAGGCTTCAGGGCACAGGGCTTAAACTGCAACTGCTGCGGGTTTGGATTTTTTAACTAAAGATATACGTGTGTGTGTGTGCGTGTGCGTGCACGCATGTGTGTACATAATTGGCCACTCTCTGGAATTAGAAATAAAATTAATTTGAGGATTTTTTTGGCTCTAGTTTGCCTCAGTCTGCTAAAAATTATCTTGAAGCTTGTATGTTTTTGACCAAACTCAAGTCCTGGCGCTGGCAACTGGCAAAAGTTTCCACACCCCTGCCCACCCCCCACCCTAGATGTCCCTGGGGTCGATACATTCGCTAGACAGGTGGTCCTCACTTATTGTTATGATTTAGGGGTGCAGATACCAATAAGCAAACCTGCTTTGTATCCCAGCTGCCTGCAGTGGGGATGCAGCACAGACACAGTGGGAAGCACCTCCAACCCCCAGAAGACAGGCACAGCACAAGCAGCTGCTGCTGGCTCCAGGTAATGAATCCAAACTCCTTTTCTCCAACTCACACCCCCTTACAGCAAGGATGAATTCTTGCCACTTGAAATGAGAGGCGGCAAGGAGGAACAGACTGTGAATTTTATTCAGGAGTCTTCAGACACAGCAGTGAAGCAAACAACCCGCTCCTCCAAAACTGGGATCTGCTTGGTGCTGGCTGACAACAATCAGGTACTAGCATGTTCCTGGTACCCAGACAGCACACCATTCTCCTTCTCACACTGCTGGCATAGAGCTGCTTTGGGGAACAGGGAGGGAGGCACCAAGGAACGTGATACCCAGCACAGGGACACCTCCCAGTGATACAGGTGGCCCAGAAAAGGACAATGGCTCTGCATTTGTCTCCAGGCCACAAGCCCACACCTGTTGCCTGCAACAGTGAAAGGGCAAGGGCTGGTCCTTCCACAGCTGCCACCACCTCGGTCCCCATTTGCATCCAGGGTGCTCAGGAAGGGACCGCAGGCTGCAGTGACTGATCGCTGATGTCCCCACCAGGGGCCACTGTGACATTAAGGAAAACCAGACTGTCAGTCATAGGAGAAGGCCGTGGGCTCCCACTCCTACAGCAGCTCAGGGGCTCCGTGGAGCATCTGCCCTCCTCCAGGGCTGGAAGCTCAGGCCTCCAAGGTGAGTTTGTAAAAGAAAAATGGCTGCATGTGAAGACTGTAGGGGGCTGGGGGCATCACTGTGGGACAAGGGGCTCCCATACACTGCAGTACAAAAATAAAAATATAAACAAGAAATGAAAAGGCTGAAGTGGAGTGTTCAGATCACGTCCTCAGATCTCTGGCATGTAACAGCTAGAGAAGGAGAGAGAAAGAGAAACACAATCAGTGGTAGGAAAAAAAAGCAACTGAACATGGAGGGGAGAGTGAGAAACAGAAAAAGGGAAATGACAGAGGAAATACAAACAGAAGAAAAAGAAAGGATATGAAGGTGGGAAAACACAACAGAAGGAAGAAAAAGTCCATGTGATTAACATACACTGAGTCTTAAGATAATAACACTCAGGTCCCACAGCCATAGACAAGGAGGCTTTCAAACAGAGGGAGAGAGAAATGTTAGCCAGCTAACAAGTGCCCTCCATCAGGACCAGTGGAGACTGGCAATGAACATCTCCAGTTTAACAAGAGCCTCACAGTTTTGCAGTATGGAGAGGAATCCTCCTTCTAACATTTTCTGTACCCAGCCCCACACATATTGGCCAGCCAGTCTTCCTAAGCAGAAGGCAGAGTGAAGAGGCTCATTCTGCACACAGCTGTGAGAACATCTGCAATGGGGACCAGTTGCTTCTGCTCTGCCTTTGCCACCTTTCCCACTGTGCTCTCACCCTGGCAGAGCCAGTGGGGGAAAAGCCCAGGAAAGTGAGAGCAGGGAAGGAAAAATAACAGGCTGCCTTCTGCAAACTGCCCTGCCTGGCAGGCAAAGGAGCTGCGGACAGCAGTCTGGAGAAGCGATCTGACATGCGTGTCACGCAGACATGTGGCAAAATTCCACCCCTTTCCCAAACCACCCCTGCCTGCTTTCCATTCATTTCCACCCCTCTCCCAGCTGCACTCTCCTTTCTGCTGCCAGAAGGGTCCACAGCCTCTGTGCCTCTGGTCCACAGCCATAGGATCTGCTTGGCAGGTAAAGGCATGCATAGGATGAGAATATGTAAAGCCACCTTAGGGATGAGTCAACCTCACACCTCCCTCCTTCCCCTCCCCAAGCTCTACAAACCAGGGCCATACCCACAAGAGGGAAGTGAGTCACTCATGCAGAGCTCAGGCTGGCAGGAGCTGGGAGTGCAGACAGGTAACATACCTGCAGAGAGGAAAAGTGAGGAGCAGAGAGAGACAGGGCCCTGGGCAGAGACCACTCTGTGCCCTGGGGGACAAAGAGAGCAGAGGGAAGGATGCTGGAGGCTGGCAAGTGGGGCAATGTGGGAGGTAGATGACAGTGCTGGGATGGACACGGAAGGGAGCAGGAGGGAGGGTCCGCAGGAAGAGAGTTTAGCACAATCCCAAATAGATGGACAGTCTGCAAATAAAAATAAAACCGTAGATAAACCAAACAGTTTTAAATACAAAGCAGCAGCCATGGTAACAGCTCTCCCCCATCAGCTTTATCTCCAGAGAGACTCAAACTCCTGGAGAGGGCAGCCCCCACACCCCACACCTATTCTAGTCCTTCCCTGCTGCTAGCTGTGAGCTCTCACCAGAAAGGTGGACGAGTCTACGCCTGGGGGATTATTTTTATCATTTTCCTCAGGGATTTGCTGCACCTTTCTCCTCTGCTTCTGCTTCTGCCTCTGCCTCCTCCTCCACCTCCTGCTCTTCCTCCTCCACGTCCTCCTCTGTGTTCTGTGGCCCAGCATGTGGGACAAAAGGAAGAAAGAGTGGAGATACTTGCAAGATGAGCCATGGCAGTTCTTTCTGATACACAACAGAATAAAGCAATTGTCATAACACTAAAATAAAAAGGGACCTTTCCACATGGCCTAGAGAATTCTAGGTCAGGGAACAGAGAGACTTGTTTTCCTCTAGAGTATCACATCAGGGTATCTAACCCACTTACAAGTGCTGTGACCCCACCGCCCAACAACTGCCATCAGTTGCTAGTGTTCCTTTCCTGCATCCTGGGTGTCTAAAGGATTTCATGCACTGCTACACGTTTCTGTCCTTCCCTCAAAAGGTGAGCAGGAGATATCTGCCCCTCAAGCTCTGAGACTCAGAAAAAGGAAAGAGAATGCTGCAAAACCTTCAGGGAAATAATGTCCTGTAGGGAGTGACACACACAAAATGGGCATGAGGAGGAATGAGGGGGATGTTAGAATAGCATGAGAGGTGCCAGGGTGACTTGCTAAAGCCATTTGCCACACACAGTCACACACCACCCCTTCAATACACACACTCCTCCTTTTGGGCAACTGATGTAATGCCACAGTGCTGAACACCAGGACAGGCCCTGTATTTCACCAGAGGTGCCCCACTGTCGCAAGGGAGAGAAAAAAGAGAAGGAGCAAAGAGCAAAGGATCTCATAGGCAATAGGAGCAAGGCCATAGCAAAGTTAATCTCACCTTGGCTTTGTGGCTGGGCTCAGAGCTCAGGCCATTGGGGGAGTTGTACAACTCTTTGGAGACCACGCACAGGAATTCTGTCTGATCCTCATTCCCGTAATTATAGGATGAGCCAATGTTCACAAGCTAGAAAAGATGAGAGCAAGAATCACAAGCACATATTCCTAAAAACACCCACTCCACCTGAGGAGCAACACAGAAAGCCCATCATGCAGTACTGAGTCCAATCCATAATCCTGGTGGAAAGGCCTTATAAGCTGAGGAGACAACACAGAGAACCAGGAAAGAAGTTAGCCAGGATGCAAAACAGGCTGACCTCACACAGTATCCTCACACAGAAAGGGGCAAGAAAGAGCCTGCAAGATGACTCAATCAATGATTTACCCAGTATTCTCAGAGTAGGAAGGAGCCTTGCCTGGCAACTGTATGGTATCCATCATCTTTTCCCCAAAAGACAACTCCTTCTCCCCCTGCTCTGCCTTACCCATACCTGCTCAAAGCGCCATCCATCTGACATAGTGGAAACCATCTGAGTGAGCTCCTCTTCCTGGCACTGCAGCACACGGTAGACATGCTTAGGAGGCACCTGAGAGCAAAATTGCAGAGCACAGTGACAACAGTCACACGCTAAAAGCTGTTCCCCTCCTGCAGAATGAAGAGATAATACCCCTCCTTGACAGACCTGTCCCCTTCCCCATGTCCCAGGTGAAAGGGGAGTGGAAACCACAATCCAGATTTCTCCCGTGTTGTCATTGGAGGCAAGATCAGTATCTCTTCTGGAGAGCAGGGACTGAGCTGAGTGCTTCCTGCATTGTCCCCAGAAGATACTGCTCTCTTTTGATGGGGAGTTTGCACTTGTCATTACAAAATTATTTTTGCAAATGCAACAAATGCTGATGGGGCTTTGCAGCACAAAGTGACTGTGCTGCTGGAGGTTTACAGTGTGAAGCAGACAAGATGAAAATGAGATAATAGACAATCCTCTCTCTAAGAAAGATTTTCAAAGGTTGCTGGCCAAGACAGGGTGTGATTGTGCCACAGGATTGATTCCTTGTCTGCATTTAACTCTTTCACAGCCATGTCTTCACCTGTTTCCTCCAGGTTTCTGTACAGGTATTACCATGCTCTTCATTGTGATTACACTCCCTGGACTGGCCACACCAGTCCTCCTCTCCACAACACCTCCTCACAAACATTCGTCTATATCCCACAGCAACCAGGTGCCTTCTTCTAAAAGTTAGAGGAGCTCACTTAGTTTCAGGGGCTGCATCTAGCATTGCTTCTGGGATGCAAAGCAAGCCTGCAACTTGTTTATTGTAACTAAATTGGTGGTAGCTTGTCCCCTGCAAGATTTTGCTGTATAGGAATTAGCACATAATCTCTAATTAGTTGATTCATTCCAGTCCTTGCTGCTTATCTCAAGTGTTTTCTCACTTTAGACTCATCTCCCTCCCTTTTTACACTCCTTGCTTTCCCCACCCCACTCTATCTTGCCATACCTGTGTTACTGTATAGTCCTTCTCCTCCATTCGATCCTTGATTATTCGGATCAAAGGACCAATGTTATAGAACTCAGCTTCTTCAAGGATCCCTGAGAAAGACAGACAGAAGGATCACAAAGACAGAAGGTTAGCACCCATCTTTATTTTTCGACTTGCAAAAGATCAATTCTGAGCTTCACAAGGCCCATAAAGAGAAATTATATTACTGCCTTACTTTTTAAAAGGCTTGAAACTCTTAATGCAGAGAACTGAAACTTGGCTTGCTGCATCTTATTTCTAATGCCCACTCCAAATTCCTTATGCTGCTTGCTACTACAGAAACAGGCACTACCAGTGAAGGCTTGTGCTGAGGACTGCTAATACCTTTCCCAGCTACCTGGCCAAGAAGAACTGTAGGCTCCAGTCTCTCTCAATGACTACTTGTTATCACCTTGCTCAGACTCTCTTATTAAGGCAGAGAACCACAACTTGAGGTTCTGACAAGTCACCAAAAGATCCTAGAAAAGCCAAACTTACCTCCTGAGCCACTTGGAGTTGCAGCCCCATTTGACTTTATATGATCTTTGGCTCTCTTCCCTGTGCTTCAACTCAAAACAGGTAAACAGAAATGTTTTTAGTTTTTTCTCTGTGTTGTCTGCGTCCATCACCTCTCCTGAGACTAAGCTGTTTGCTAACAGGCCTTCAGGAAAAGGGAGGTGGTTCCCAGAGGGTCAGTGAGGGAAAGGTGGCTGGAAGCCAACACTCACATGTCCCCAGGGCAGTACAAAGAAAATATAGATAGGGAGATTGATCCTTCACTACCTGACACACTCAGACATCTTCTGTGTCTTTCATTCAACAAGGAATTGTCTAATGGGTTACTTTTACACCAGCCTGGATGTTTGCAGCAGGAAATAAAAAAAGGCAATGCAAATGAACTAATCCTGTTTATGTATCAGATTTGATATTAAAACCTGCAGATGAACTCTGTCTGACCTCAGGATTACAAGAAATGTCAAGCAGGAAACACCTCAAAATTGTGCTTATTAAAATCCTGTACCATTAGTTGGATGTATTTTTGGAATTATAACTGATAAGACTATTCTGAAGAAAACTTTCCTTGCTTTGGGTAAAAATATGTAAGAAAGGCAAGAGGACTAATGACCATGCAGAAACTGTGCTTGGCAAGGGTTGGACAGCACAGCCTGTATTTGTAATTGGCTCCTCTTTAGACCCTAGCATCCAAAAAATAACAAGGCACTGTGGACTGCTGGCTGGTAACATTGTGATATCACCAAGTCATCCTATTGGACCCACTGTCAACCTCAAATGAGCGGTTGGTTTGTCTGACTTGCTCCACTGGAATTTCTGCAGTCCACAACCCATCAGAGCACAAGCAGCATACAGTGCATATCATTGATTAATGATGGTCTTTATTAGAGCTAGTAGGAGAGATGATCTCGGTTTCATTTGGTCTACTGGGCATTCATTCCTAATTAGAAACAGACATTAATAGAATACACACAGACCCTGGTGAAAAGTAGATCAGGAACAAGTAAAAAATGGCTTATTGAGGTTCTGACATCTTGCCTACATCGTCTTGGTGACACCTCTGCTGTACAGTCATGATGCCACAACACCTGCAAGGATGCCTTCCTCACCCACTCCAAACCCCTTTAGTAAAGGAGATGTTATCATGCTTTGCAGGGATAGCTCTCTGAAATCCCCCCAACATTAATATCCAAAAGGAGAACAAGAGACAACAAGGTTGACCACAAGTCCTGTTTTTCCTGACTATGGTAAGTGGGATTTTTCTGAGCTCCACAACTCACCCTCTTCAGCCATATCTTTATCCAGGACCAGCTTCCCATGACGGAGGAAATTCAGAATCGGTCCAAAGTAAGTGGGGTCCCGATCTATTAGGTATGCACCAGTTTCATCCTAGCAACAGAGATAGATCACAAGGAGAAAAACCCAAGGAAAACTTGTAACCAACCTTCGAATACCCTAGGATACAAGAAAATAAAAACCTAAGCAAAGCTGTCCACTATTTCTAAGATTATTTGGAAACCATGAGTCCCTGAGAGTCCCTAGCCAAGTCAGTCTTTGGATTTTAGCTTGGATTTTAACTCCTGAATTGGTCTGCTCAGCATGCCCACCTCAGTATTTATCAATCCAGCTGAAAAAGCCCAAAAAAACCAGGTCTCAGTCTCTTTGCGCAACTGTGCATCCCGGCCTGGTGTAAGAGAGGAGATCCCCTTACAGGAACAAGGCTGAGTCAGGCAGACATAGCTAGGAAATAGACCCAGGACGTGGGGTGACAAAGGGGAAGGAGAGCAGGAGCAGAGGGGATATGGCCTCTCTTTTCCCCAGCTCGGGAAGGCAGTTACCAGGCTACAACAAGGCGGAATCTGGCATGGGGAAATCCTTCCCAGGAGAGGCGGGGTAAAGAGCAGGCATGTCTCACTCAGTTACTCCTGCAGCTGCCGGGGTCTGGCTCCATCCCCGCATCCCTCCAGCCCTCCCCATGCTCGGTGGGGCACGGTGCGGGAGGCAACCCAGCTGCCTTACCCGGTCCGACTGCAGCTCCTCGCCCTGGCACAAGCGACACAGGAAAGATTTCTGCTCCCGACACAGGGTCTGCCTGGTGGTGAGGAAGACGGTGCCCCCCACATTGAGCCTCACCCACTTGGCCTGGGTACCAGCGGGTGGCGGGATGTCCCAGGTGCAGCGTAGCCCCACGGCGCCCTGCATCTCCTCCCTGCCCTCCATCCTCATCCTCACCCCCACCTCCCCCAGGGCGTGCAGGGACTGCCGCAGGTGCTGCCTGTCGGAGAATGCCGGGATCTGTAGTTTATCTGCCTCTGCCTCCGCAGCAGTCGTGTTTCCTGGGGGCTAGGATCTTCCCTGTGACTACCAAGGGAGTCCTGAAAGGAGGAAGGTTGCTCGGCGCTGGAGGGTATCACTGCGGCTATTGGGGTGGGCAAAGCCACAGCTCCACAGCGCTGACACTCCCTGGCTTTTTTCCTGTTCCCGTTTTCACACACCATGTGCCGGACAGCACTCCGGAGGTGCAGGGTGTTATGCAAAAATCGTCGGCATTTATTTCCGTGACATCCTCTCTGGCTCATTAAAAGGTTCTGGGAACTGTAGTTTCGCAGGGACATGCACAAAAGGGTGATGGGAACTGTAGTTTTCCCAGGTCGCTGTTCCTGCAATGACGATGCTGTAACGAAGGGGTCTGCACCACATGATCCCAGCCCTGCGTCTGGTTCTCTGCCTGCTTCCAGTCCTGGGTCTTGTCTGCAAGCTTCCTCGGAGACAGGAATCACAACCTGCTTCCTGGTAGTCGGCAGATTAAGTCCCTCAGCGCTGCACTTCACAGCCTTCCCTTCAGAACACCCACTACCCCACACTCACCGCTCAGTGCTGCATCAATTGCCATGCTTTTCTTGCAGCAAAATATGCAGACTGTTGCCCTCTTGCTAACATATGTAGGGACAGTTCTGGGATCTGTGTTCTGGATCTGGATGAAATGCTGGCAGGGGGCAGGAATAATTTTTCTTCCAGCTCAGAGGCAAACTCTGACTCAGCAAACTCGCCCCCTGTGCTGCTCTACCAGCACAGCCCCCCTGCGTCCTTCCCCTAAACTCCTGCCATCCCTGTTTGTGTCTGGGCAACAGAGAACTCAGACTGTAACTCCGCTCTGTGTGGAGTTTTACCTCGTCCCCTGGCATATATCACCCACCGAGGCTGATGTGCCAATCCTATGTTATGGGATCTAGCCCTGCCTCTGCCACACACTCCTGCCAGGCCAAACCTGGTGCTCAGCAGTTCACACCCCAGGGACTCTGTTTAAGCACACTACTTGGCACGGACACAACCCGAACAAGCTCTATCCAACTGCTCTGCTTTTCCCACTCCCTCCGGTGCACAGCTGTGCTTGCCAGCAGCTTGAGCACATTAAGAACGAAAAGTGTTTCACAGTGAATGGGGTGAATGGAGTTTCATCCCATTGTGGCTCAAAACCTTCCTTCACCTAAGAAACTTCCTGGCTCTTCTTTGACAGAGAAACAAAGCACTGCAGAGACACACAACATTTTCTTTTTCTTGCATTTAGATCTTAGTGTCTTTTGAAGTGGGGGGTTATTGAGTGAAGAGGCTGGGTAAAGAGAAATATTATGTTTTACTCTTACATTCCTTTTCTTCTTGTCCTTCCTTCTTCTTTTACTCTTTTACTTGCGTATCACTCCCTTTTATCACTACAGAAGAAGGCAGTATTGCCTTTCCCCCAAATCACCCAGGATTTACTTCACAAAGATGGCATATGTACTTTGCTCCTTCTGTGGAGGAGTGCCAAGGGGAGGAGAAGAAGAGAGGGTAACACAGAAGAGGTTTTGAGATTGCTGACCTTCAGCACACAATTTAAGTACAGGAACAATTCAGCTGCTCCAGGGTGTAAATTCAAATAATTTTGAACCAGCACTAGAGTGACCATTAACAGAGCATGAAAAAAAATTTTTCTACCTATATGGAGCAGGCTTTGGCCAAAATTACTGCCCAGCCCTGGGAGCAGTCTCCACTGAGCAGTAACATGCACGGAAGATGCTGACTAACACTGACCCGGGCTGAAGCATCACACAGAGCAACACAGCTCCGGGCTGTCAGACTGCTGTCCTATTAATTCTGGCTCTGAGTCAAACCACAGCAAATTGGAGACCTCTGCCCTGTGCTCTGGTGTGTGAGGACTGCAGAACCCTGTCTGTACTGGCTGCAGCTCTAGCACAGAACTGGGGTGAGGACTGTGCCTCTCCGATATCAATGCAGCAGTTGGGTGACAGCCTGTATTTCTCCCTCTCCAAGCAATTTGCCCTGCCTTCAATTTTTTTTCCTCTTTTACCAAGGGTTCACCCTCTCCTTTTCCTCCTCTCACAGACCCTCAGCCTCTTTCTCCTTTTTAAGGTCCATCTCTTGTTCTCAACACCTTCTTTTCCAACCTCCCCCATGACAATGCTGCTCATGAGTCCAGGATAGTCTATATTCAAGGCATACTTCCATCAATACCAGTCTCCACTTGTGGCTGGAACCTCAAGTCTTGCTCACCCCAGGGCCATGGGGTGAAAAGTCAATTGCTAAACCTAAAGAGGTATATTGCAAATAAGGAAAGATGCCAAGGAACACCACTTCCAATATCAGTGCCTTTTTTTCTGCAATATACAGTAAAGAAATCATTGAAAATGCACCAGGCCAGGGATTTCCTCACAGTATGTGAAAATCCTCTTTAGCAAGAAGCCAGTGTGGGGTGAGTTGCCAAATGAAATGTTCTGATGAACTGGTGGCATGGGCTAAATACAGACTTGATTGTGCACTATTACCAGATATAGTTCTGAGATGCAATTAATGTGCCCTTGCTCAGGTCCCCTAAAATCAAGCAATAGGACACAGGAGAGGTAAGTTTAAACAATTGGTGGTGTTTGGTCAAAGGTTGGACTCGATGATATCTGTTCTTTCCCAACCTTACTGTTTAATGATTCTATGACTTTTTTCTCCTTCCTCCTGCCTTTATGACAACTGTATATAAAATACATGCACAGAAACAGAGGGAAAACCAAGCATGAGCTTACACAGGCCTGTGTGATGGTGTAAGACCATACAGCCTTGCAAAGTCCTCAGTGAAATCATGGGGACCATTGCGCAGATGGACTGGGAGCTGTCGCATCGAACGGAAGAGACGCAGGCTCCTTTCCAAAGTGGTCAGTGGGTTCTATCTTTATTGTGGGATGACCTCCTCTTTATACAGAATGTCAGAGGCCAATTTGATTGGTAACACAAAGGTAAACTTTTCAATCAATTGGACATCCCAGAGGGACATCAGAAGAAGGTCCCTTCTATAAGAAAGAATGCAAACATTCTTACATTTACAAAACATTGTTCTTCTGTTTACCAGAACACCTGGGAAAGAACCCTTCCAAAACCAAAACAACCAGGCTTGAAACTCAGGACTACAGGGAGCAGGAAAAACTTGACAGCCACTGGATGCTGGGCTGAACAAGAGCTGAGCAGAACAGAGCAAGGGGTGAACTTGGGAGTGTCTTGCTTCAGCAGTTAGGCCTGCAATGCAATCTTGCAGGCTGCACACACTGCAGCGCTCTGCAGCTTGGTACGTGGCATATGATGCATTTTTGGCATTGTAGAGCTGCTCTTATGGAACTGTTGTGTTGTGGAACAGCAGTGGGAGCAGGGCTCACCATGTGTTGCCACAGACAGTGTCACCACTCTGACAGTCTGGGAACACATATTGGGGATTACATGGCAGGAGGCACCAGAGAAGAAACCAGGAAGAATTAGTTGGCATGTCCACGTAGGATCAGTGCTACTCTCTTTTCTGCAGTAAGTGGAGAGGGGAAGACAAGTGATGTTCTGACATTTTGCCAGTAAGCCAATAATGAATCGGGCAAATAAAATTCCCTACACTGGACTTGGGGGTGGACACAGTTGAATAATAGAGTCCAGCTTGACTGCCAGCTGGGCCAGGCATACTGGAGCATGAGAAAAAGGCCCCATGGCACACAGGCAAGCTAATCTTCCTCCAGCTCCTTGTGCTGCATAAGGTCTGTGAGCAATGTACCTGCATTCAAAGCAGTGTGCAAAGCGTGTGTGTGGACATGCATCATGCAGCACCTTTGCTGGAAGACTGCTGGGAGAAGGAGACAGAATGGTTGTGTTGCACCTGGTTGTAAGCTGGGACCAGGAGAGATGGGAGGAATATGAAAAGTCCCTGCAGACAACACCAGTTACCATGGCTTATGCAGTGCTCGGGCCAATGGTGCTGGTAGAAGAAGAGCTGCTTTAGAATTTAGAAAAATTTGCAGAGAAACAAAAAGTTTGCTGGGAAATGAAGAGTTAAATAGTGCAACCTGACTGCTAGGGAGCAGTATGGAAGGAAGAGGAAGGCAAGGGACAAAGAAGACAAATGAAGAACAGGGGACCATGGGATTACTTTTGACAAGACCAGACTGTTTTCATAGAATCCAAACCTCCTTCAGGACAAAAGTATTGCAGATAGTAAAATATACCAATAAACCAAAAAAGAGTTTACATACTGGCCTGGGATTCTCAAATTAATATAGAGAGCTGTAAAAACTCTAGTCTCAAGTTAGCCACAGGTCAATGTGACCTTCCTCCTGCATCAGGGCTGTTGTTTAGGCTACCTTTTTGGCTACCATGAGCCCTATTCCACCAAATATATGCTATTTCCAATTGCCTGTGACAGGAAAGTCATGAGCATTAGTGATTTGCATCATATTCGCTTCTCCCCAGCTTTTGTTTCATATAGGAAACCCACTCACTGAGTCAGGGACATAAAGATCTGCAGAACATTTATAGTCCTGGTGTAAGTCCCCTCAGCTGTTCCATATGTCCAGTAGCATCTGTTATAGCTCAAAATAGTTTTTTGCAGTCTCCAGGCTTTGAAAACATTGTCTAGTCTTCACAACATCCTCAGTGCTTTGCCTGCAACACCAGAACAGATCTTAACTAAAAGGAGGAGGAACATCAGAAGACACTCTTGGGTAGATTTTTGATACATGATATAGGAGGAAATACCCCAGAAAAACAAAGTATCTTGCTGTGGGAAAGAAGATCTCAGTTTCTCATCTGTGGCAAAATCAAGGCAAAGTTAAGCATCTGGTAAAAGGTCTGCCAAAAGCTGGGAAGAATCACTGAGATTTTTGTAGCAGAAAATTCAGCCTGAGAATTGAGTATTGCCAAGGTTAGCATAAATACCAGAGAGGGGGAAGGACCCTGCTAGATGTCATCAAGCCACAGGGGTGAAATGTAGAGCAAGGGGAGAGGGACGTTTTCCACATAATTTGCAATCTCCAGGTGAATGTCTGGGCTTTGCCACACACCTCTTGCAACACACAGGACAGAAGAAAGCATCTCAGTCTCAAGAAGAAGCAGAGATATAGTCTCACTGATCCCAAGGACTGCTGGATCAGTGTCAAAAAAAGAAATACAGTGCTTAAGATGCATCAAAATATATCCTGGAAGGACACACAAAAGCCAGCTCCCTGCATCCATTGCAAATAAGTCTGAAACAATGTGTTAATTTTCCTAATTAAATTTTCCTGGAGCAACAAAGCAGGCAGAGCACTCATCTAGCCACATAATCACAAAATTAACCTCTTGTTTCAGACCCCTGTGCACTCTGTATAGTCAACACTTGCTGCAATGCCACTCCAAGTCCTCAAAGAGCTGGGTTGTCAATCTGGATGCAAGCAGGGAAATTGCAGGCTGTCAGTCACTGGGTGATCAGACTGTATGTGTGAGTGGGGAGGACAGAGGAAGAAATAAACTGGACAGTGAAACTCCTCCAGCTCCCAAGAGGTGAGTAGAAACAGAGCTTGCATGCTTGCAAGCCAAGGCCAGGAAAAAGCAGCCAAAAGAGGTAAGAGGAAATGCAAAGAATAAACACTCAGCAGAATCCAGTCCTTACAGACAAACCTGTGGCAATAAGCATCCACTGCATTCCATAGAAAGGGCAACCTCATCATCCACAGATGTCTACAGGTACCTGCTGCTGCAAGCCCAAGAGAAGAAACTGTCCCATTAACTTTTAAATTACCAGTAGATCAAAAGAGATGCAGGCTTTTTTTTTTTTTTTTTTTTTTTTTTTTTTTTTTTTTTTTTTTTTTTTTTTTGTGAGATGTTTTTGTGGTTCTTTTTGTTTAGATTTGGACATTTTTTGTAGAGGAGAAAATCCCAGAGAGAACAAATTCTTGAACATTATCAGGGATACCTGGTGTGCTTTCAACTTTAAGACATAAAAGAAAAAGGTCCTGGGGAAAAATAGGTGCCAGTGTGGGATATTCCTGTGTAAGTCTCAGTTCTGCTAAGTTTTTAGGGGAAGATTACATGGTAAGAATGAAAATGCCCATGCAGTCCATTTTCCATTATGTAAGCTGACATCTAGTGTTTCAAGAACAGAGCTGTAACTGACAACTGTGGACTTTAGGGCAAAAAAGCAAATGGACATGGACAGAAAGCTGAAAGATGGTGCAGAGACCCAAGAGAGAGGTATGCCATTGTATTTCCTGGGTCAAAGAGCTTGTTGAGGATAAGAGGTGTAGTTATACTCACAGAGAAAAGGAAATATCTCATTCAAATCTCACTGCACACAGATTCCATAAAAACAGAATTCCTGAAAAGGATTTACCCAAGTAAAACTCACGTAAATTCCATTCAACAGAAAGACCTTGAAACATGTTTATTTACATTGTTTAAATCCCAGATATTTTTTTTCTCAAGGGGTATTTTGGACCATGGGGCTACAAAGCAGGCTAAGTACACACTGTAGTTAAGAGTCCAAATACAAGAAGAAATACCAATCAAGTCTCTAGCCTAAGTGCCAACCCGAATGCTGTATTTGCTCCTTTAACAGACATCTCTTTTCACAAAGTTTTGCACTCAAAATGGTCATAAAGTGCATGGGTGGGACAGAGGCAGAGAGCAGGATTATGAGGCACAATTATATAAGAATGACAATCCTATGAATGAATATGACTGAATATTTTGAGTCAGGAGCTTGGCTTAACTCAGTTAATTCCTCATGCTGGCAGCAGCACTCTCTGTCATCCATCTGATACGGTGAAATGGTCACAGAATGGCTGAGGTTGGAAGTGACCTTGGGAGGACATCTGTTCCACCCTATCTGCTCAAGCAGGGTCGCCCAGAACTGCTGTCATCTTCATCTTCCTAAGCAGCAGCAGGGTAAGGAGAAAGTGCCAAAGTACCATGTGCGCATAATTGTTATCCAACGCCTTCATCTCAAGACACTTAACCAGGAATGCTAAACCCCATCTTTTCCAAATCCTGTTTCAAGGCAAGCTTTGTGCACAGCAGGGAAACAACGCAGCTTATTACACTGTCTTCCCCTTTCCCTCAGAAATAATATTTTCAGGCTGTGCCCGCATGTACCATTCCACCCAGGCCCCATCGTACACCGCGACATCTGGCTTGCCACAAAGGTAGGCCCCCAGAGCCACGTGGCAGGCAGTGACCCCAGAGCCACACGTGGCTACCACTGGCTTTAAGAGGTCCACCTTCTTCTCCTGGAACAGAGTACGGATCTGCTCAGGCGTCTTCTCTAAGCCAGATTCTGTGAGGAAATCAGTGAAGGGGATGCTTGTCGACCCAGGGACATGGCCAGGCTCAATTCCTAGAGAAAAAACAATACAGACAGGAGTTAACCTCTATTGTCTGGGATAAGTCTATTGCAAAGCCTCTTCCGTTTCACTGAGAGGAATATTTATTGCTTAGTGTATTTTGTTAAAACAAATACATTTATTTTTGCTACACTTTGCTTTATTAGATTACTGATTACTCAGGAAGACTGGCACTATGTGTAACCTTCATACTATCACACGGGCACAACCTGGTTGAGTTCCATTCTTTCCCCTAGTTCCCGCCACATCTTCCTCCCCATCAGAGCAACCCACACTGATGAAGAACCTCCACAGGCCATTCTGAGGGGAAGAGTAGCACCAGTACTTGAAGAAACCAATGAGAATCTTTGGGGTGTATTGAAAGCTATGTTCCTCACCCCAGTGCTTCATGAGGAAAAAAAAGATACATACATGGCTTTCCCCACTGCTGAATTTGGAAAGAGTAGCACTTGCTAGTCAAAACGAAAGGACAGGTGGACATACTGCCTGACGTCCCATCCCATAAAAGACAGCCATTATTTCGTAGCATTACCTCTACAGGAGTCAAAGTGATGGGCACCTTAAATTAAGCCCCTCTTTATAATGCCACTGTCTCAGAAGGCACATTACCATCTCGGGGCTCTGGCTCCACTCCACGGAACCGTCCTGCAGCACGGGCATCCACTAGTTGGAAGCAATGGGAATCCAAGTTATCTAAGACATCCTCATATGTTTTCACCAGGGACTTGTCCAAGGTGGCATGGAACTCAGACGGAGCTACCTGGGTTCTCCCAGAGCTAAGTGCATTCCCCTCTCGCTGCCAGTTCTTCAGGCCACCATCCAGAAGGGAGACAGCTTCGTGTCCAAAGACCCGGAACATCCACCATACTCGTGGTGCTGAGAAGAGACCTTGGTCGCTGCCATCATACACCACAACATGGGAATCATTCCCCACACCCAGCTTCCCCACATACTCAGCAAAGTCATTAGCCTTGGGCAGCATGTGATCGTAAGGCGAGGTTCGGTCACTGCACTGGTCAATGTCGAAGAAAACCGCACCAGGGATGTGGCGCTCCTCAAACTCCCGCTTCGGATCACGCTTCATCTTTGGCAAATACCAGGATGCATCCACGATTCTCAAGGCCAGGCCAGTTTGCTGGGACTTGATGGCTTCTGAAAGCCATTTTGCAGACACCAGAGCTCGGTAGAGGAGTTGTTGCGACATTGCTCCTGAATCCTGGCAGAGATTATCCACTTTCTGGATTCTGCTTGAGTTCACCTGACTGCAAAAAGCAGAGAGTCACAAATTAGAGATCAGCCTTTCAAAAAGCAACTGGACAAAGATGCATTTTGGGACCTGTGTCTGCACTGAGGTGCTAGCTAAGCCTACAATGAGGGGCTTGAAATGCTCCAGCCCTGAAAGGAGTTTTCCAGAACTCATCCCAAACAATGCCCGGAGCGGGACAGCCACAACAGTCCTGCCCTGCACCCGGCCCCACGCAGCTCCTCTGGCCCCATCCAGGGACCCCAGCCAGCACTGACAGCAGCCAGAGCTCAGCGGAGCAGCCCCAAGAACCAAGCGCTCAGCGGTGACGCACGGCCCCGCGTCTCTGCCCGCTCCGGAGCACACCTGCAGCCGGGGGGGGGGCCTACCGGGGCCCCGCCGCCGCCCGCTGCGAGCCCCCCCAGCCCGGCGGGGCCGCGATTCCCGACGCTTGGCCCCGTACCTCCGTGCTGGGCCTCACCGCCAGCCAGCCACGGCCGCCGCCGGAGGGCGGGAGCGCTCCCAGCGGGCCGGTCCCGACCATGCGGCCGCCTCCGTGCCGCCTCTTGGGCCGCGCCTCCCGCCGCCATTTCGTGTGTGTCGGTCTGTGTCGAGCTCTGTGTGTGAGGGAGCGCATCCCGGCGCCCCCGGCGGTTCCCCGAGATGGCGCGGCAGGGCCTCAGCCGGGCGCTGGTCACGGCCTCCTGGCTGGCGGAGGCGGTGCGGGCCGGCCGGGTGGGCGCCGGCCTGCGGGTGCTGGACGCCTCCTGGTACCCCCCTAAAGAGCGAAACGCCCGGCAGGAGTTCAAGGAGAGGCACATCCCCGGGGCGTCGTTCTTCGACATCGAGGAGTGCCGGGACAAGTCCTCCCCCTACGACTTCATGCTGCCCAGGGAGTCCCACTTCGCCGACTACGTGGGGGGGCTGGGGGTCAGCAATGACACCCACGTGGTGGTGTACGACGGGGACGAGGTGGGCACCTTCTACGCTCCCCGTGCCTGGTGGATGTTCCGGGCCTTTGGGCACAAGGAGGTCTCTGTGCTGAATGGTGGCTTCAAGAATTGGGTGAAGGAGGGGTACCCCGTCACGGCAGAGCTCACCCAGCCCACCCCGGCTGTCTTTAAGGCCCGGCTGAACAGAGCTCTGGTGAAGACTTTTGAGGAGATGGTACAGAACGTGTCGTCCCTAAAGTTCCAGGTGGTGGATTCCCGCCCTGAGGGCCGGTTTCGGGGGACAGAGCTGGACCAAGGTAATGGAGGTGGGACTGGAACCTGCCCCAAGACGGGATGAATGTCAATACTAGACTTGGGAGTAACAGCTCCTGGTAGCTATCAAACAGATTTTCCTAATACACAGGCATGCCTCAGCCTGACTCATTGATTACCTTAAGGGATCCACAGTTGCACGTTCAGAGCCCAGTGCCATCACTCAATATTTTTGTTGCAGTTGGTTATAAAGCTGCAGGAGGAAATAGCAGAAAAGGGTTGCAGTCATTTGGTTCCAGGATCTCCCATCCCACACCCTGCAGAAGTTTATCAAAATGCAAACATGGGAGGTGAAAGCTCCCAGGGGCTTGTTCAGGGTCCTATCTAAAACCAGCAGACACATACAAACTATCAGTATGCATAAAGGCACCTCTCACCATAATGAGTGCACTAGCAAAAGCCAAGGTTTTAGGTAATACAGTAACCCAAGGGACATTCTCCTTATCGCTCTGATTCCCAGCAAACAGAGAATTTGCTTGAGCTGATCTTTGTTCTTTGGCTTATGTAAGAAAAGTCTGAAGCCTTTAGCAAATGTATGGGCTGTCAGCCTCTCTCTTTTAGGTGCCCCAAGTTACAGGAAAAGAAACCTGATTTTGTTACCTCGGTGAAACACTGGACACACAAGCAGCAGGGGTAGGAGATGTCCTGTGCAGTGGCGACAGCAGGTACAGCAGTGTGCCTGGAATGAAATTGTAGTTGGTTAAAGGAGGCACTTGCTGTGTAATTTAAGCCTTGGTATATCCCAGAATAACCTCCCCTCTGAAAGGGTGCAAAGGAAACTTTCAGGAGGCACTTTGGCAATCACACTCCCACCATCAATGAGACTTGAACTTCTGGGACCAAAACCCCTTTTCAGCAGGCAGCTCCGCTAATCTGATGAGTGCCCCACTTGACTTCCTACACACCCGGCACACACTCAGATCAGGCTTTCTTACCGTGTCAAGCCTGGGTTTTCCTTAGCAGAGCCTCAAAATTCTGGTTCCTTAAAGCAATATATTAACAGCACAATAATACATAAACAGCTTGAGCTCGTGCCTCCGAGGAGGGACCTAAACAAAGGAAACACAACTTTTATGCTCTCCCAGTCTGTTTGTGACAAAGTCCTGGCTCTTCCTGCTTAGTCCTGGGCTCCTGCTGTATCTCCGTGTCAGGTCACCTGGCTGTGCCACAGGTCCTGTGCTCTCTGTTGTGCAAAGGGTGAGGGCCAGTTCCTGGCCTCCTGCCTGGAGCTCTCACCACCCAGAGCCCAACCTGCAGCTGACTGCAGCTGCACACTGAGCTATCTGCACTGAATGTGTTCCTCAACAAGGGAATCATAGAAATGGTGGAAGAGAAAGAGTTTCTAGAAGAAAGCTGAGAAAAGCTCAGCAGCAGCTGTTGGGTCTGAGCAGAGCCCGCACTGCTGGAACGTGCAGTGGGTTTCTGTGGTACCCAGGCAGTGCTGCCCTACTGCCCCACAGGTTGTTGTCATTCTGTCCTGGCTGTTCACGTATGTGTGTGCTGCTGTACAGCCAGTTAGTGTGACAACATGTCCTGAAGTACATTCCTGCATACAAACTTCAGGAGCATTTGGCTGTAAATGACTCTGTACTCTTGGGTGGCCCAGGTGTCTACAGGAAGCCCCCCAACATATTTGACATGCACAAAGACAATGTGGAATGTGGGAGAGATAATTGGGAGTAATGGATGAGGCTGTGGCAGGGTAAAGCAAGGCTTAGCACTCAATCTATTTCTTCTCCTACCCAGCCCATAAAAATGAAGGTTGAATTTTAACTTCAAAATGTGACTAAAATACTCCTTGCTGGGAGCTGGTGGATTTTGCTGGTGGATCTTTCCCAAGATGAGAATTGTCACCAGATGGCAAGTACCCTGGCCCCAGCAGCATCTTCAAAACAGATTTTTCTTTTGAAATGAGTCAGCATGGAACAGCTTATTTGTGGTGGTCCAGTTTTGCTTCCCATAGCAGATCCAGCAGGATAAGCACTCCAGCTGCAGCTGCTCATTCCACAGGAGCTTGACAGCTCTCTGAGCCAGTAGCAGCACATCAGCCAGCAGTGGGTAAAAGACAGTGCTTACACCTAAAAGAGCAATTTGAAATCAATGCTGATTAATTGCAGGGGTCATCCAATCAGGGAGTGTGCAATTTAGAGAAGACTAATGGTCTTTAGGTTAGGGAACTTGCTGTCTTCTCAAGTGATTTCAGTTTAATTATTGCTTCAGTTCTTGACTTCCTAATTAAGTCAATTAATCTCTCCTGTTCTGTGAACTTCATCTCTAGGAGAGGCTAATTGCAGCTGACTCTTTTGCCTCTAGTTTTTCAGTTCTTTGTGGTAAGAATTAATTGTCACTGTTTTATTTTTATCCTTGCTGGGATTTAGATCGCTGTACTGGTTAAGATAAGCCATAATATAGCACTAATTTTTGTTTGCTGGGAGAGGTTCACTAAAGTTGCCAGGGTGGAGAAAAATGGACATCTGTATAGGCCAGGTCTCCTAGGTCTTAAATGTTGGTATTGCTTTGGATGAAAAGCTGAATGTTCATGCAGAGTGTGCAGCATAAGCCTGACAGATGTGCAGCCCTGACCTATGCACTGAGTGGTTTGAGGCGTCTTTGCACAGTGCTGTGTTTCTGCAGGAATTACTTGTCCAGGGCTGATGATAAAAATAATTACATGACAGTTTCCAGTGCTGACCCTCTCTGACTGTCAGGCACTGAAAACTGATGAACAAGAATTACAGTTATGTATGCAGAAAAGTTGTGAATTTCTGAATTCTTTTGGAGACATCTGAGAAAAGAGGGGAAAGTTGCCAGGCAAGAGCTCTATCATCTAAAAAGAGAGAGCAAACCCAAATAATTTAATGAACTTATAGGTATTTTTCTTCTCATTCTCAGCCCTGAAGTAGTCCTTGTCTCCCTTCTGCATATAGAACTCTTCAGATTTTGCCCATTTTCCCAGCTCTCCATCCTGCCTTCCCCAAACATAAAGCTTTTGCTCATCTTGAATGTTCAGCGGGAATAAGAATGAAATGTACATTTTTCTTCCCCCTCTCCTCCGAGAGTGGGAGTGGATTTGCTTTGCTTTGATCATGTAATAGTGCTTGGAGCACAGCAATGGAGAGCGAGAGACTTAATCAAAGTTAGTTTCAACACACAGGAACCTAGAAGGACTTTGAAGGAGCTGGCCAGGACCAAGCCTAAAGTGTTGCTTAAAATGTGTTCATGACAAGATCAGTAATTGTCCCTTCTAAGACATACCATTTGAATGAAAGAGAGAGATAAACAAGGAGGCAACAGAGAGGCATTTGGAAAAGAACTATCTGCAGCCAGCACACTCCAAAGCCACAGGGAGTTAAATATGGGCAGAGCAAATCTTTTATTTTTTTGACAGTAAGAAATTCCATCTGGAGCTTTCATCGCAAAGGGAAGGCTAGAGAGGAGGGGCTATGGTCTGAGATAAATAGCCAACAATAAAAACAATATGTAAGCAGAGAATCTAACAGATTTGGAAAAGGGGATTAGGCAGTGAATAAGATAACATATTACAGGTTATAAATTGTGAGGAAGGATTGCCAGACACCAAGCTGAGTGAGACTTGGCAAAAGGAGTTAAATAACAAAAACTTCTGGAACAGAGTGAACGAAAGAGAACAAGGAGAGAAAGAATAAATAAGGTTTCAGTGCAGTTAGCAGGGGTTCTAGGTGGAAGATTATTAGTGTGTGGTCTCAGCATTATACTGAGCCCTGAGTCTGTGCTACCATGCTTTCTTCATCCTAAGGATAATTCTGCAGAGCAGGGGGAGAGCTAACCAAAAGATATATCCATGCTCAAATCAGTGAGGCAGATGATCTTGATCCCAAATATGCGTCAAAAATCAGTCATGTGACATTGCAACTTCATGAGGCAAGAACTTGATAAATTTATTCAAAACATGGCTCTGTGGGACAGAAGCAACCACAAACTTCATATTTAAATGGCACAGCAAAACTGAAGCAGCTGCTGGTCTTCTAACATTGGTAGACTGGGAGGCTTTCAAAAAACTCTTCAAGAAAAATTACTTTAAATAAAGGTAAAATTGAGCAAAATGTGTTGGTATACTTGCACTGCAGCCAAGAGCTTTATTTCCTTGCCAACAGAATTGGTTCACCAGATAAATGGGAACGTGCACGTCTGGAAGTTATGTCTGATCTTTTATTCCAGCCATTGGAAGCAACTACAAGGTAGAGTTGTGCCATTTGGGCTTCATTAATGCTTTGGACGTAACATAGAGGGGTATATTTATTAGCGCAATATGAGGAGAGGGCAAATAGCACAAGTATTGTTAGATTAAAAAAATTGACTGGAAAGGAGATAAGTGAGATAAGAACAGCATGTACTGAAGATCTGTGGGGCTGGAAGTTGCCAGCATGGTCCTATTGTTAAGCTTCTGTGTTTTGTTTCATATTTTCCTGAATCATCGAGGCATGGAAAATAGTGGGTTGTTACTTGAATGTGCTATTGGCACAGCCATGGGAAAGTCTAAATGATCACATGGGGAGTATTTTGTGAGGTGCCACCTGCAGATGTATGAGTGACAGGAAGTATAACACTACAGAGAGCAAATTTGAATGCTTAGTAGCCCAAAACACTGAACTGCTTGTGTTTCTCCTACAAGCTGATGACCCACATTTGAAAGCAATAGAAGAGGGTAAGACCTGGATGAATTAGTTGTGTGCAGGAACATTACATGTGATTTAGCCTTGGCAACTCCTGTCTACCAACTGTGATGATAGGAAATGCCACTTTATCCCGAAACCTGCTGGATGCATAGAGCTGTTTCTAGTGTGGCCAAGAGAAAAGTGTATCTAATGGGCTCTTACTGGGTTTAGGCTAAGGACATGAGGTTATTGGGAGTGCTGAGGGCTTGCCATCAGTCTGATGGAGCAGTAACAGAAGGGCAGAAAAACTATTTGGGCCATAGGACAGTGTTAGCTTAAGCATAAATGGTGTATGGACTGACTGTGATGATCTGAGCACTGGAAATTAATATTCCTCCTCATATGAGCTAGGAGATACTTCAGTGGGAAGTTTCATGACAAGAATCCAAACTGTTTCTGAGATGGATGCTTTTTTAAAAGGCAGCTTATACCTCAGTAATCATTATAAAATGATTACTGAGGTAGCTGTAGTCCTAGCATTCCTTCCTGGTGTTTCTGAGAGTGACCGCATGAATCTGGCATGGAGTATTCTCTGTTTCATATGGAACAGGAGCAGATGTATCCTCTCCCCTGTTCAGATTGCAGCTGCATCCAGTTTTGCCTTCCAGTCCTATGTTTCTCTCCTCTTGACCTAGCAGAGAGATATTATAAAGCTTCCTCAGCCACTTGAGAGCACTTCTTAGGCAATCCAAGGGATTGTGGTTGTGCAGTTTCAGCTCTTTCTCTCAGCTGAACACCCACATATGTGAATAAATGCAGTTTCTACAGAATTCCCCATCTTTCACCTGCAGAGTGCAAGCACTGGTCTCTGATTCCAACAGATTTTTGAATCTCTGGAGCAAGAAAGTCTCCCTATATATCGAAGTCAAAACTGCGCTAAAATTAGTGGGTTTTTTTCAGATCTGCTCAGCTTCTACCTGAAGAGTTGCTTAAGGGTGGTGAGTTGTCAGTCTCCAATAAGAGAGGAGTACAAACCTACTTTAAGGTTTGTGAACCATCTAGAGAAGTGGTAATGATCATGGTGCTTGGGACACCTAGGAAGTGGATCAGTGGCCCAGCAAGCTTCTTGGAGCAAGAGTTCTCTTCTACTTCATCCTCAGGACTTCCTGATTTCAGTACATTTCCCAGTGCCCTAGGATGGCTCACAGACTTGTCTGTATTAGGGTGATCACCAGTACTGCAGCAGAGCCTTGCAGAAATCCTTTGCTGAATGAATCCTTTCCTATTTACTCTGTGGGAAAGTGGTAGCCTACCCAGGCATGTAAGAGACTCCAGTAAGCAGCTTTGTAGTCTGAGAACTATATACAAGGTTTTCTCAGATTTTGCTTCATTTTTTATTTCCTCTCTGTCATACAAACACCGTATCGCTGAGTGAGTTTTGCAGTTCTCTGTTCTGAAGTGATGAACTGTTGTCTTCTGGAACTGGAAAAAATGTAGTGAAAGCATCAGTCCAAAACGCTGCCTCTTTTAATTTTTCTTGTTCTTTTAAAATGTTAGTCCCTGCAGAAGTCAGCAGTTTTTCTCCCAGCTTCTCTCAGTAATGCTAAACATTCTTGAAGGATGCATGAGGTGACTCCTAGACAATTGTGCTGTATTTCTAATGCACTCAGGGAGGATGAATCAAGAGACAAAGAGGGTCCATCTGGAACAGGAGAACTTGTGAAGCTAACTCAGGGCAGCTTTGATTGTCTTTAGGCTCTTTGTCCAGCAGAGCAAAAATTCCTTTCATTTCTGTGCCAAAGTCGTTTTCCCCTTTTATCTCACCATGTCATGTTTCCACTCTGCATAATGATGAAACTGCAGTGTCATTATGTGTGATGTCAGTCTCTATCTAGGTATAGTTTAATAATTTGACTGTAACAAAGTCAAATGATTAAACTGCCCCAATCTCTCCCTTCTCCGAAGACCAGTTGTCCAAATAATTTGGGCAAGTGGAAAGCTCCCAGTCAAACAGATTACAATTCATGTGATTTTTTTAAGATTTGTCTCATTTAAAGTTCAAACCTAGCAAGGAACTATTCCCTCAAACACATTTTCAGTGCAATACATAATATTTCTGGCTTCAATGAGGCTTGATCCCAAGCCTCTCAAAATGATTGGAAAAGCTTCCATTATTAACCCTTAAGAGTCTGAATTTGAAGGATGTGATGCCAACATTGTCCATCGTATTTTCCTATCTGCTACTTTCGAAGACCTTGTTTTAACATGTGACCTTGAACTTGCCTGAAGTGGTCAGGTACACATGCAGAAAAACAGAACCTGTGCTGATTTCATCCATGGAGTAGATAAGAAGTGATACAAAATTTAAATTCTGACTTCTCTGATCCCATTGTCCCAGGATAGCTGCCTCAGCAGTGATGTGGCTGACTTTAAGGTTGCTTTATGATTTCTTATTTATTTTTCTGAAATACGATTTTAAGGTGATGCAGAAATAAACTATGAACAGATAACCACTCTCACAAATTCCAAGTACAGGCCACATTTCCTGCATCTGAAAACTGTCACTATATACTGCTGGCATACCTGGGGAAGGTTGGAAATACATTACTTTATTCCTTTTATCACAGGTGCCCTTAATGCCTTTGTTAAGGCATTTTCTGTGGAGGTTCTTTGATTCCTGTCATGTCTAGGGCTTCTTCAGATTTCTACATCTCATTGCTTTCAGTGAGGAAATAATTTGGTAAATATTCTGAAGTTTTGACTTCAGCAATGTTGAATAATATTTATCCTTTCTAGCCCAATACTACTTTGCATCTTCATCATCAAGTGGAACAAATGAGTCTTTTGGAGGGAGTGAGACTACCTGCAATGATGTCTCTAACGTTTCTTGTGGGTATCTTTCTTTACCTATGTTAATGTGTCCTTGCTCATGTCTCCTTTTCTGGTTCACTCTTGCAGGGTTGGAATCTGGCCACATCCCCGGTGCTGTGAACATACCCTTCCACTCATTCCTGTCAGAAACAGGGCATGAGAAGAGTATTGAGGAGATCCAGGAAATATTCCGTGAGAAGAAAGTGGATCTCTCAAAGCCACTGACAGCCACATGCCGCAAGGGTGTCACAGCTTGTCAGATTGCCTTGGCAGCCTTCCTGTGTGGCAAGCGTGACGTGGCCGTGTACGATGGCTCCTGGTCCGAGTGGTTCCACCGAGCCCCACCACACTACAAGGTCTCTGAGCTGAAGCGCAGCAAGGCCTAGAGAGAGAGCTGTGTCTGGGGTAATGTGGTCTAGCAGCTGTCTCCAGCCCAGGATAAAGCAAAAGGGAGGAAGTGGAAGTAAAGAAAAAATTGGTTGATTTAGATTTTGCCAATTTTTTAAAGAATTATCATTAAGTTTCTAGTGAACTTTTGATTTTTGACAGTTAATAAAATCTTAGATGATGCATCTGTGAGTATTTCTAATTCTCCTCTGTTACCTGCAACCTGCTTGTATTGGGTGGGAAAAGCAGCTCTGCAGCATGAAAGAGAGTTAGTTACACTCTGCCTGAAGACCTGCTGAAATTCCCATGGCCTGGTGAAATATCAGAAGCAGAATAAATGCAAAGTCCAGTGCTAAAATACAGCACTGTGTACTGGACATGGGAGGGCCAAGCTGTGGTTCTGTCATTGACTCTATGGAAGACTTCTGGCCAGCCCACCATCTTCCAATTTGGAATGTGGAAAATGGGGGTACCTTCTCTATGGCAACTGGACCCAACTCACAGGAACATGTGTTGCTTACCTGGGGTCCAGGTAAGGGACATCTAAAAGAAAAAGATGGTATCAACTGGTACGGCCCACTGATTATTACCCACTACTGGCATTACTGATTATTACCCACTACTGGTGTTCAGGTAGGCAGCAACAAGGTCCCAACAAGAAGGCTGAGGTCAGAGAGCTCATGTGAAGCATTTGGAGATGCTAAAAGATTCATTTCTGCTGGAATACAGTCTTGTTGATTATCGTGACTGTGTTTGGAAAGTCTCCAAGAAATCCAGTATGTGTGGTGAGAACTTTTGGACACAGGTATTTCATGAGAAATGAACTTTTTACTCTGCTACTTGTGTGTTTTTCCAATCAGTGAGGGTAACCCTTTTCTTCACCATGTGAATTCCGTTTCCCATGGAGCTGGAGCCCACAGCTCATAGAGGGAGGGAGCTAGGTTCCCTAGCAACTGTCTGTACTCTTCAGCCTTCATCCCACCTCCATATCTGGACTTCACCAGGACCTGCCTGCATGTACAGGCCACCAGTCACCACACCAGGGACCATGGACCAGGTACAAGAGGTAGTTATGGAAGAGGCTTTGCCTCTTGGTAAATCATAGATATTTGGATTTTTTTTAAATAAAAAAAAAAAGAGAGAGAAATGTCATTTTTACATCCATGGGGCTCCTCAGGTATGGAAAGTCACTGAAACCTTACGCTTTGGAGACCCAGTAAAATGTGGAAGGCCTATGAGACCACTCTTGGCCATCACTGGCAGGTGAGAGTGGCCAGTTCCCACACCTGTCTAAGGAGGTTTTCTGCCTGGGAAGAACAGCTCCCTCTTTCCTCAAAGGCTGCATGTTGGGAAGGTCAGAGTCTTAGGCTATGCTAAATATTCTGTGCAGAGAGAAAGATCACATTTAATCCCTTTTAGCTCTTTGATCAAGATACATCTTTTCTGATTGTTTGCCTATTGTGCCTCACAGAGCTGATTTAGCAAAGCAATATGCAGACATACTTCTGTGGTTTCTGTTATCCAGGAGGATGATAAAATGGCCTTAAAGTCCTTCTTGGCTCAGGATGTGGGATTCTCTGAGCAGTGCTTTGAGTTTGGACCTTCAGGGTCAGAAATGAAATGAAAAACAACAATCACATGCAGTTGCAGTGTTTTTATAATAACACTGACAGCAACATCATACATAGTTACAAACCAGAAAGTAGGAACAGTTTCACGCTTTGGTGTCATTCTGTCCAAGAGGAACTGGGGAAATTGATGAAAGGGATTTGGGAAATGAGCACATTGCCTCATTACACAGAAATTCTGCTTTGTTGGAAGAAATGGGAGAGGAGGAATTTCTACATCAGTAGACTGGAAAGTTCTTCCTACTGAATATAGTAATAATAACAGACATGTTTTTGTTTTAAGAAGGAGGTGGGAGTTAGCACAGCAGTTTATTTAGCAGCAGCTTCCTGCACCTTTGATCATGTGTAAGTGCATGGCTCTTCTTTAAAAAGAAAGAAGAGTGATACAGAAAAAAAACAGATCATTCCCTGTGAGTCAGGACTGGCTTCCTCTCCTCATGTCTTGTGCCCCTGATCTTTTTGTGGGAGAGGTTCTGCAGAGCATGCAGCACAGACTCCTGGAGTCTGGCTGATACAGTAACTTCAGCTTCAGGATCCTAATACTGCATAGGACCTGGTACTGCAAAGACCTGTTTCAGTGTAAAACCCAAGCTGCTGCTGATTCAAGTCAGCCGTGGTGGAGCATTAGGCTTCCTACCCCGTAGGCTGGTACCTTCATTCCCACAACTGCCTCAAGAGCAGAAGGTAAGCCCTGTGTCATGTCTTGAGCTAATCTGATTAATTCAAATGTACATTCCTATCTGATCCCAATCCCATTTGTCCTACTCTAGTGCCATCAGGCTCACAATTACTGTATTCCACCACTATGGACCAGGGCTTCAGTTTAACTTGTCCACCCCTGGGATGAGGAGTACACCCAACAAGCAGGACATGACAGAGGGTTACACAGACATTCCATCTGCAGGAAAGGCACTTTTTCCTAGTTGTCTCATGTGAGAGCAATGCCTACAGAATCTGCTAAGGGAGACTCAAGGACAGACCCAGGTCCCAGGCATTAGTCATAGCTCAAAGAGGTGTAAATGCCAGCAGTTTGCTGCACTGTGGGAATGTGGATTGATAGAGTTTCCCTGTTCTTTGTATTTCCAGAAACATCAAGCTCAGGACAATGCAGCATTAGAAACAGGACAGAAAGGACCCAATGATGACAGTACTGAAATGACAGAAAATTCCTTGGCCTGGGCATCTCTTTCAGATTACCAACAGCTGGGTTACAACTTGAGAATAAATCTCTTCCAAGGTGAGGGGACACACCACCTACCCCTGTCCTTCAAAGCTGGTTCCATCTATGCTTTGCCAGTGCTCAGGCAGCCAAATTGCTGTGGATAGAGATCTGACCATAGGTAGTACTTACTTTCCTCTCTTATTCCTTCTATCCAAAGTCACTGCTTTTCCAGGCTGTGGTACCTGAGGAACTGAAATCTAGACACTCCCATTTTATGTATTCTATCCCTTTATTTTCTTTCACTTTTTTTTTTCCCCACACTGTGAAAAGTGAACATGAACCATAACCCCTGTCATCCTGCCCAGAGTTGTCCAAATGGACACCATTTGCAATTCAATGTTCCCTGTCATCTCCAGTTGCTAGTTACTTCCAGTTCCAGTGCCAACATCATTTCTCTTCCAGACTTTTAGACATGTGGAGCTCTGAAATGTCTTTCCCAAACCTCTGTTTCCAAGGTTCCCCAGGATCCTTCCATCTAAGAAAATACTGTAAACTGCTCATTCATCCAAGAAACTCTGAAATAGTTTTCCCTGGTTCTAGTTTTGCATGTACCAGCATAAGGCAGATTCCTTTTCCTTATATTCAGTATGTTCCCTGACAAGACCTTGCTGGGTTATTGAGGACTGCATTGTCCTGGCTTTGTGTAGCCACACAGAAAAGGACATCTTTCCTCAGGGAGCTCAAAATCATTATTGTCGGGACAAAGGTGTGATTAAAAGGAAGGTGAAGAGGAAAGGATTAGAGATTAAAATAAAGCCCCCTTGTGGCTAGAAGTAAAGAGGGGATAAAAAGAGAAGTCACAGTTGGCAACTCTTCGTTAAGTATTGTGGCAGAAAATGAGATCAAGGAGGCCTGGAGTGGTAAGATGGTTGGGGGTTTTGTGGAGTTGTGCTGCTAGTTGCTGCTAGTAGCTTCTAGGAAGCTACTCATGTGGATGAGGAGATTCAACAGGAAGTAAGTAGGCACTTGACTGAAGAAAGGGCAGTGGGATACAAATAAAGATGATACGTTGCAGCACCTTCTGTGTGCGTCTCATACTTGAGGGTGAAAAGCAGATAAGTTGGCAAACACAAGCAACCTCCTAGGCAGTGATGATGAAGCTGTTGTTCTGCACTCAGCCTCAAACCTGATCAAAAGTACTGCAGTCAACACATGCCTTTTCTTGAGCCCTTGCAACTGCTGGTGTTGTTCCCCTGCTCAATTCCAGGACTGCAGTAGGTTGATTTCTACATACAGTTCCTTATTTGCTGTTCCTTGCAGGTGGCGCACTGAAGAGCCAAAGCTTGGTGAGAGATTCCTACACCCCTGATGTATTTCAGAAGGCAGTCATAGATCCCAGACATTGGCATGGGAGGAAAATTAGTGATCTAGGTATGAATTCTGCCAGGAAAAGTACATTGCTGAATTCCTGAGATGGGTTCTGCTTCTGCCAAGAACAAAGGATGAATTTGGGCAGAGGCACAAATGGACTAGAAACTGGCATTTTAACAAGAGAGAAGCTCTACAGCTAGAATACTCCTTGGGGTATGATAGCACTAGGAGGGAAGCTGTAACTGAACTATGATTTCCCTTCTTTACAGGGAGATGGTATGAGAAATATTTCCTAGATCTTAACACGCAGAAAGCAATGAAGGAGAAATATGGGGGAGATAAAAGAGACAATTTCTAGAAGATGAAGGTTGAAGATTGAAGTGCATTCAACGAGTCTTTTTCTTCCACCATCTAATAAACCTGCCTGTGAAACCTGAACCCATTGCCTGCAACCTGGCAACAGCAGATTTGTTCGTGGTGCTTTCTCCCCTCTCTACTGAAGTGTCTCTGGGCAGAGCAGTGTGAGGTAAGTCTGAATATGCAAACAAAAAAATCACTTTGTTGGTCACTGGTATGGTGGGAAGGATTAGTGTGTGAGGCCCATTCCCTTGCAGAAGGATATGGTGTTGAAAGGAGCCCACACAGAAATTCACCTGCTCAGCATGTAAGTTGGAGCAGGACCTGTGAGTGGTGTAAGAGGGCAGTGGTGGAAGGGGTGTGTGTTTGTGAGCAAACACGTTTGCCAGAAGACTCATTACACTGACAGCTGCCCCAGCACTCCAGAGAGTATAGAGGATGCACTGGGAACCAACCAGGGTTGTCCCAGCAGCAGAAAAATGCTAAAGCAAATGGAAATTCACCTAAGAGAAGGCATCAGGCTCATGCTATTTACAGGCCAAGCCAGTGAAAATAAAACCAAAGAAACAGCTTATTCTACCTAAAGGAAATAGGAAAGCTGCAAGAAGCCTCAGGACACCTCCAATGCACAAATCACCCCACAACATGTATGTACCCTTACTGAAGCTCTCATAAGCCCCACTTGCCCCTGGCAGCCCTTTCCCTAGCTTAGAGCTAAGTGACTCTCAGAGAGAGGCACATGCACCCAGCATCCAGTCTGTATAACCTGGAGTTCTGGTGTGTATCTGGGCAGTAAGTAAGGACCACCCACGTCTTGAATGATGCAGGATATGCAGGGTCTTTAGTGCTTCCCAATGTGTTTTTCTCACAAATTTAATGGTCTTTATTGCAGGACTCTGCCTTCCAGCTCCAAAGTGTAGCAATTTGTTAGGTGATGGTTGTGGGTTGGAAACAGGCACATGACACAGTACACAGCAAGGGTCGTCAGCAAACAGCATGTTTTATTGTTCTGATCCTTTTATACAGTAGTTCAAAACTCACGGGTGCAGATAACTGATTGGTCTGGGTTTCAACATCACCCAGCCCCCTGACCAGTGATATGTCTGCCCTCTGGACTGAATATGATTAGCTGAGGTCCCTGTATGAGTTCCATTGTTCACCCAGAGACATGTTTCTAGAATGAGCCAGGTTAGCCAAATTGGATTTGTTATGACCAGATTTATTTTGTCCAGCAACAGACCAGCTGTGCCATGACAGCAATTTGGTGCAGCAATTGCAAAGTACATTGCTGGGAACAGCAGTGCCCGTCTGGTCCTAAGCTCTCACCAGTTTAGAAGATTGATCCTTTGCTCAATAATATGAACTGTTTTGGGACAGAATTAGAATTGTTACTTCACCATTGGCTGGTGATTAGATAACAGTACACTGACTTTGTTAAAGTAGTGAAGGAGGTTAAAATTTAACTAATATGATAATCAAGTGATAATCATTTTCCACCACCAATAATCAACTGGATATTTCCAGGCAGATGTCCAAGTCTTTCAAATTAAGGAGACCGGCCAAATTGCAGCTTGTAGAAGCCTCCCTGTGGGTTTGCTTTGTACATCAGTACTGAGTGGCTGCTGTCTGAACACATACTACTCTCACCTCCCCTGAACAGCACAGCTCTGTAGGAACAGCTCTGTGTTGCATCCAGGCACTGATGGCCAATATAATTCCAGATACATAATGAACACTGTCTTCTGAGACCACAGCAGGTACTAATCCAGAAAACAGAGAGCTGAACAGAAATCTACTGATGTTGTTCGGCATACTGGAAGCAGGGAGTTCAGGGTACAGTCAGCTAATAGGTAACGTATAATGTGGGATGAATCCACACATAGATGTACAAATTTGTTTCTACTAGACATTAAAAATGCCTGTTAGTCATTAGAAATAGACACTAGGGGAAGCAGGCAGACTGCAGGAATACGGTTCAGCTGGAAGCAAATGCTCTTTAGCTGTTCATGAAGGGCTCATTAAGAGAGCAGATCAGAAGAGAAATGGACTGAAAGGTCCTGAAAGGTCCTGTTGGTGCACCACTAGGCACAAAATGAGCGTTTGCCTCTTGTAGTGAAATGAAGTCACTGTGTACACCTTTTACAAATGAAAATATTTTATAAGCACTTAAATTGTATAAAATACTTGGTGTTGTATAATGCACTCAGATAGATGATAGCTGTTTGATGACAAATGAACATACCTGTGTCAATCCCCCTCATCTTCTTTGCTTTGCCAAATGGTACAGCTCAGCCAGGAACAAACGCTTTCAGATAGATGACACATGAAAGCTGCAAAGCTAACTGAGATTATAGCTTTCAGTGAGGCAGCACAGCCACTGGGGACAATCAATACCTGAAGTTTTTGACAGCTGAACAGATTTATTTAGCCACAACCTTGGCAAGGAGCATTTTCCTGCATGGCACTTTGTGTTGTAGAGTGCTTTGGATATCCAAACATGTATATGGGAAGCCAGCCTTGGAATCTCCAGGTACCATGTCATATGCAGTTAGACAAGAACAGAGCTGAAATAAGTGCTCATGCAGTGGAAATCTCCCTTCTATCCATTCTTCGGCTCTCAACAGTTCATTCTTTTTTGCTTGTTTTGTGCTGGTGTTGGCACTTCCCTGCCCAAGCTCTGAACTGAGTCAAATTGATAAACCAGAAGAAAATCAATACAGAAGGGAAAACAAACCAAAAGTTAACAGATTAACCAAGTAGAATTTCTAAGCAAAGGACCTTGTTGAAGACAGGGCAAAGAGTGATAGGATACACAGATGTTGGGAAAGAGGAATAGGAGAGTGGAGGTGGAAATGGCCTTTCACTGCCTTTTTTATGCAGCAAGAAATTAGTTTGCCTCCACTGTATTGTCTCACAGAACGCAGCTGCTTTGCAACACAGGTAGCCCGTGTTTAAGTGATTTTACGGGGTCTGATCATTGGGTGGCAGTTCTGAGCCAGTGTTTTAATCTGACGAGTCAGAAATTGAAAAAATGTGTGTTCTTCTCTATTTTAGCTAAACCACTCACTGAAATTTCTATTGAAGAACTGTTTATGTCACCTCTAAACAGTCAGTGCACTTGAAATATAATCAGACTACAAGGATTTGAAGTAGAAGAAGCCAGTTTCACTCTAGTTTCTGTAGCACTCTCCTCACAACTTTTTCTAGTAGTAATGGCTACTTCTCAGTTCAGGTTTATGAGTCACTGCAGCTGAAGCACAGGTCATTTGGCAGGATAGCACTTTTAATAAATATTTCCTATTCTCTAAACAATATTTCATTTCTTTTTCATTTAACCCTCTGACTTCTGTGTATCTCATGCATGATTCCAACGTTTGTTATCTCCACTGTGAATGATTTTGAATGGCTCATATAAAGAGATGGTAACAACTGTAAGAAGAGAAGACAGAAAGACAGATACTGCAAAAACTCTTATTAGAGTCTTCAGCCAACTATTTGATTCAATTCTTGGTGCTGTAAAGCTTGTACAGAAGTAAAACCTAAATTCAGACCTACATCTATCCTGAGGTAAGTCCAGTATTCCTAAAAGAATGGAGTACTTACTGCTGATCCTGCCTATAATTGGGATAAAAGAGAAATCCAGCACTGCCTGAAGTGACAAGGGATCACAACAAAAAGAGAGCAGGTGAATTGACTTCAGTGAATTACACTCTCAGGCACTGAGTTTAAATACAATTGTGTCTTACATTTGAAGGTATTAAAAACTCTTATTCCTCAAGTAAGAATGGTGATTTGAGGGTTAGGAATTATCTGTGGTGCTCCACTTGATAGTGGTAGAGCAAATGAGCTAAGGAGCAAGAAAGGTATAAAAGAAAACTAAAACTCAAATGGTGTGTTCCTCAGGGTTCACTTTGTGTTTTCCTTGCCACAGACTCCTCTCTGACAGAGCCAAGGCTTCATGGATTGAAGCTGGAAGAGCAGGGACCTGGTGTCAGGGGTGGGATCACTACGCTTGGAAACAGTACAAGAGATTTAAGAACAATAACTCCTTACAGATGGAGAACAGGCTTTCTCAGCTTTGGGCAAAACAGGGGTGAGGGCTACATTGAAAAGGGTGTACAAGAAGGTTCTATTGCTGATTTTAGTGAACAGGCGTACCAATTTTTATGCTGAGTTGCCATTTTATTCCCCTTAATAACATTCCTTTGTTTTAAACCCTTGGATTCGTTGCTTCTGAGGAGGAAAACTGATTATCCAAGCTCATTATGTGCCCAAGTGAAATAATTTTCTTTTCCTATAACCCAAGAGCCTTGAACTGAAATTGATTAACTATTTTTAGAAAGAAGCTCTAGCTAAATCTGACTTCTTCCCCTGCCAATCACACCTATCAGGGGAGTGCAAAACAGCCTATCTAAATGCAGGTACCTAGGAATTATGGCCTATACCTTTTACCGAATCCATTAATATAACTAAGAAATAGGTGGGGTTGTTTGAGATCTTTTCACCATGTTGCACTAGAAGCTGGAGAGGAGAGGTAGCATTTTTGGAAAGAAAATGGGATGATAATGGTGTTATATTTTGAATTTTCGGTTTGGTCATCTAACACCCCTGCAACTCCATCAGGCTCTTCTGAATCTCAAGACTGACTACTTTCCTTTTCCAACAGCCTTCTTTAGGGTTCTGAAGACCCTTGCATTATCTTCTTTGCCATTGCTGGATAAAAAAAAGCACAGAACTTGGCTGCTACAGACAGCTCTCTAGCTGGCAACTCTCTAAGGTGCCAACTGCCTACAGACAGGAGATGACCTAATGGGGTACACTGTCTTCCAGGAAGCCAGAAGGAACCTCTGGCCACATCTGTTGTACCTTCCTCAGAAGTTGTAAGCCTCAGACTTTTCTGTGACATAGGAAGAGGTCAACTGTTTACTGCCAACTGTAAGTGTCCCAGTTCCAAGATATGAAAGCACAATTCAGCTTTTGAGAAAAATCCATCTTTTTCCTGTAAATAAAACAGGGGCAGGGGGCATTCTCTGGCTCTCTGGTAAAATGGCACAGACTAGCTGCATCTGCAGACTTGCTGGTCTCCTTGGTCTCCCACAGAGCCTCTGCAGTCTAAAACATAGATAAAGTTCTGTGTCTCTTTTATGCAGTTTAAAGTGCTGACACACTGTGTTACAGCTGTACTCCGAGTGAAAAAGGATGTGCTTTGCACAGCCTGGGTGCAAAGCCTGCTGGAATGTTGCTCAAGGACACTGGATACAACCTCACTTGGTACAGTTGTGTCTGTGTTGCCCAGTGGGAATTGTTGCTACCCTGTGCTATCTCCTAAATGGTACCAGGTTGTTATCTTTGAGAGCACTGGTTGGCACAGGCAAAACTATGGCAGGGGGAGTGCTGACAATGAAACAGTGCAAGCAGTTGCAAGGCAGTGTGTGATACTACATCTTGGCTCTGATTTATTTGGCACTAATAACTCAGGCAATGTGACTGCTAGCATCAGCATTTATGAAGCTCACGAGTTTTCAGGGATATTTTGCAGTTTGTCAAAATAAAGGGCCCTTGTCTCTTACAAGCACTGAGTGTGACACTAGACAAAGGAAGAAGACGACAATTTCCAAGAAGCTACAAATGAACCATCTTTCCTTCACATGACTTACAAAAGTATAAATTAAAACGACCTGACCCTCACTCCTAAGAGCCAGATAATTATTACAAGACCCAGGAGTCAATTTAATTTGTATCAGCTTCCTGACTGCTCTGCAGCCTAGGGTATTTTCCCAAAGAGAGTGTTCTGGTCACCTTCCACTCTGTCTTTGAAGATATGATATAAATTTGAGGCATTATGGACAATTTGGAGCTATTTCTGATCAGCCACACACTAGCTGAGACCAATGCAGCTCTTCTTTGTTTACATTCCACTTTCAAAGTTAGACTTTGCTTCAGGAGCAGAAAGCATGTAATTTCTAGAGGATGAATAGGTAAGGGAATATGTGTGTTTTCATGAGAGAGAAGTTGTGTTCAGGCAAGCTGGGAGGAATTCACCTAACAAGGTTTCCACTGCCTTTTATTGAAACCTATTTCCAAAGGAAATGCAGGAGAAGAAAGGAAGCGGTTTTCTCTCCTCAGACTTCCATCAAGGGAGGTCAATGTCTGGAGCTGCAGTAATTCCTTACAATTTCCATAGGTGTTTGGAAGGTGACACAGATTTAGGAGATAAACAGGTTAAAATGTTTTGTCCCCCGCATTGCAATGGGTGATACCCATGTGCAGCCTGCTCTTACCCTATGGCTAGTAAGGAATTTTAGGATTAGATATTGAATACTATAATCTGAGAATGATTGAAATACTCAAGACTAGAGACAAAACTGAGCAGTTCATCTTTATCATTCTGAAACAATTAGATATTTATCTCTGCCTCCACTATCAGATCAAATTTGAAGTTGTGGTTTTCGTGATCACATCCATGGATGTGACACAATCCAGGATATTGTGAAGTTCTGGGAGTCAGGGTGTTTTAGACCTTTGTGGGACCTTCAGGTCCACTTCTTTCTTCAGAACCATTTCTTTGTTCCTGGTTAATCAGAAGGAAAAGAACATTACTATCTCAATAGGATGCTGCTGCACAGCCCTATGTGTGGCTTCTGAAACCTTCCCCATATATTTTTTATTCTGTTTCTAAATCATCATTACATTATGCTGACATACTCCTGTAATTCATTAAGTGACACTAATAAATTCTCTAATATCAAATACTTTTACTTTACTCTTTCTTTCCTCAAAGGAAGATGCACTCACAATAACTGTTTTGGATTGGTGGGTGTCTGAGCCCTGAGCACAACCTTTTTCATGCCTTCCCCCAAGAGGGGTTTGGATGCCCATGCTCAAGGGCTGTCTAAACTGGAATCATCCTGGCTGATGGTCTCCCCACCTTCATTCAAAAGATGCTTGTAAATTCAGGCCTTTGCCTGAACTGTAGCACAGCCATATCTGTGCCTGGTGAAGCACATTGCTGATTGTGATCCATGGGATTGACTTCTTAGCTTGACGTTAAGTCTGGCTATAGGATGGGGACTTCCTATGGGATCTGGATTGATGGCTGATTCTGGTTATTCTCACTGTTCTGCTTTTCTTGTTACTGTGGGATTACACCGTTGTCATTGAGGTCAATACCTTGCTGTCACCCTCAGCTCCCAGCTCACCTTCTCTCAGCAAGCAAAGCTTGTGACATCCATAGCAGCAGGCTTAGCATTTTGCATGTGTACACACATCTGTTATACTTGCTCACACTGGAGAATCCAAAGAAAGGGCACCATGCAACTAGCAGCTGGGACAGAGGTTTTGTGAGGACTGTGGGACTGCGGAGCTCCTGCAAACAGAAAATTATTTCCATGCAGACTGTAAAGTCCTTTATGCAGCAGGAATAGTTCTGTGGTTCTGAGACTTCAACCCACAGCAAATGGCTAACTTTTAGAATGTGATTCAATACTCTAGGGATTGTAAGAGCCACTTTCTCTATTGGCTTCACAGCTGTAAAGTTCAATTCATGAATTAATCCTACAGCTCTTTCTCAAAATTAAAACTAAGGTAATTTTTTCCTATTCTTATTTCATTATTCTTGCCTCCAATCTCTTTGATGTTTATCCCTTCATCTCCAGCATCCACTATTATACTTTTTCTCTTTCCCCTATCTCTCCTTTATTCTCTATTCCTTCCTCTCTCTTATACTCTCCAGTCTGACTGTTCTGTTTTCTTCCTAAAAGGAAGCAGAAGTAGCAACAAGATAGTGCAAGAAATATCTAATATAATTGAGAGGAAACACAAGTCAAACAAACACATACAACTTTGGTTTTTCTCACAGTTTTTGTTTTGCAGAAATAATTCCAACATATCTATGATCTTGCTGGCATAAGGAAGAACCAGCCTTCTTTGCCAATCTGATTACTTATTATCACCACTGCCTCTAGTGTAACACATTATTCTCCACTCAAGTGCAATTATTAGCAAGTCCTGATACAATATGTCTGTCTGCTCTCACAGCAAAAGCACAGTACAGTGACTGAAAAGCTAATGAAACCAGATGGATTAGCATGCTCTGCTTCCTGTTCTTCTTCATCTTGTACAGAACCAGCTTCCTTCCTAGTCTGGACATAACACTGGAGTCTGCTCCAAAGCTGGATACTATCCTAGCTGCAAGACCAGTCCATGTTTTTTTTGCCCAGCTCCATCTCTTAGGTTCATCAACCAAGCCTCTTCAGGCCCTTACAGGACAACAGCCAGGAACTTTGTTTTTACAGCAGTTGTTAAAGCTTGGAGTCACATTCATGATTTGATGAGCCTCAGAAAACTTCACCCATTTGCAAGCTGTAAGACATAGTCATTGTAGGGTCATATTGTAGTTACGGTAGGGTCTTCACTGGGAGGCTTTCTGAATAGAAAATGGATCAGGCTGAAGAAGACAGAAATAGTAAAATGAACACAAGTTACTGGACTGGAGAAAGCAGAGACAGAGAAGTGAGGTGCTGGGAACTTCTGGGGGTATCCACAGTACTGATCTGCATTTATTTCCTAGTCAAAATTGGCCCTTCATGGGAAAGTGGCAAGAAGTCTGCAAAATCTGTTGCTGCTCTTAGAATAGGCTGGACTCTTTGCCTTTTATCAGAATTTTATCATGAGTCTTAGAATTGAAAAATCTCAACTCTTTGACTCTGTTTATTTGTAAATCAAAATGGTCATGCAAGAAAAGTAAGACTGGTCTACAACCTGTGCAGAAAAGTTGGAATTCTTTTCTAATACATAAAGTTAATTTTCAATAAATATTCTAATTCAAAGGATAGGTGTAAAGGGTTGAGCTTGATGTTTTTCAGCCTTGTTAGGCTTCATGCCTTTGAATCAAAAGGGCCTCATAGCACTGGCTAAAACCGCAAACACATCTTTCCCTTTCTCACCCCTCAAAAGGAATTACAGCCATTCTAACACAGTGAACAACCATCTAAGGCTTGGGGTGGTACCTTTGTTTCTCTTCCTGAATTGCAGAGGCCTGATGCTCCACGAAACCCCAACACAGATGGAAGGCGGGTCAAGTGTGAGTATAACATAGTGTTCTGGTTTGAAAGACAGGTGTCTGCTAAATAAGGCAGGAGCCTCCCTTGGAATGGAAAATGTAAACTCCTTCTTTCTGAATTATTACAATTTTGAAATTAAGGTACTCTCAGGCAAAGATATGAGAATTGGAACAACAGTTCTTTACTAGTATGTATATGTAAATAAAACCAAACAAAAGACTACAACTTAATAGGAAAATTAAAATAGGATGTAGCATGTAAAAATGCTAATAGAGTTAGAATACAACCTGACACCCTGTTGGTCAGGGTGCTGGTAGCAGTCTGATTAAATGGTGGCTGCAGTATTCCTGGAGTGACAGATATGGCTCTGTTGAAGCAGTGATTTTGTAGAAGGGAGTAGCTTTTTCTGAAGGTTTAGCATTGATGTAGAAGAGTCTAGTCTTCCTCTGGGTATCTATTAGAAAAAGGCTGACTTTGGTGTTCCAAATTTCAGATTATATCTAGGTAAGAATGTTTGCCTTTTCCTCCTGGGTGGAGCTTCTCACAATGGGATGATGTAATTTTATTAGTCATGCAGTAAAACTTAATGGCGCATTAACAGAAAATATCTCTCTGGAGGGAGGATGGGTCATGGAAGAGATAACACTACCCTACTTGGTTTTAACAGATGGTAATAGAATACATACTTTTGGTTACATCTTGCATTGCAACTTAAGACACATAGAAAGCCTAAAAGAGCAGCTCTCCCCAATGAGAAGCCTGTTGTTGGAGGAGATTTGAGTACCAACATCAGCTGGGTAATGCTGAATGGGAATTTATTTAGCTGAGCACTCACATCAGTATCAGAGTCCTAAGATAAGCATAATTCTGAGTCCTGGTAATTCTCTGCATAGTTTTGCAATAAGCAAAGGTCCAAGCTAAATGACAGGACCCTCAGGACCTAAGCAGTGTAGTGTTGACTTTTGTCCTTAACATGAGAAAGAATGAAGCAGACATTTAGAAAAACAACTTCTAAGAACATAATTACAGATTTTTTAAAAGCCAAGCAAATGCTCTCAGCAATCAACTGCTCTTCTATCAGTCAAGAGAGATCTCCATAAAAAGTCAGTAAGGGCCAGATATGAGTGAGTGATTTATTGTTTAAGACAATAGACTAGATGCCTCATTAAGCAGGGCATTCAACTTTGCCTTTGTTTTCATTTGGGTTGTTTTCATTTGGTGAATACATTGCCATGCCCACCAAATAAGCCCACTTGCTTCAGCAAGAGTTCTGCTTCTAGGAAGTCATATGCAAAAGTGAGAGACACCCACTCTGTTTAGCTACAAAGTCACAGAAAGGAGAAATCTTCCTGGCAAGAAAAAGATATTTCAAAAACCTAGCAGCTGAAAAACTCGTGCCCCTTTACCACTAAACAAACATACCTCATAAGTGAATTTGCAGAGAACCTGGTTTTCCTTTTTCTTTTGTGAAAAACCTCTATGCAAGAGGGAGCTTAGTCTGTGTTGAGGAAAGGTCACTGTTAACCAGGGAAAGTGAATGTGCCCTTCCCTGTGAATTCAAACTTCAAGAACAGGAGCTGAAGTTGTCTCTGCTGTCATGAGAACTACTGGCCCAGGATCAACTTGGTTGTGTGCTGGTTTTGCACTAATTGACGAAAAGCTGTGGCAAAACAAATCAGTGACTAGCTTTGAACATTGACAACCTGTGGAACCAATTAAAGAGCTGGATACGCCTCTGGGATTACAAAGATTAAAAATCGGAAAAAAAAAATCCGAGGAAGCTCTCTTTTCTTCCGACCTGGGAAGAGGTAACTGGGTGCCGGTGGGTTTGGCCCCGCTCCTCCACCTGCCCCCCAGGCCTGGTGTGGCGTGGCTGGGCCCTGCCGCTGCTGCAGCCCTGGCAGCGCGGGGCCCGGCGGCTGCTGGGCAGAGGAGGGGAGGAGAGAAGGTCCCGTCCGGCAGCGGCTGTTAACATCTTGCTGCTAAAGCCGGCCCCCGCATCGTGGGCCCGGGAGGGCTGGCGGGGCGGGTGGGCCCTGCCGAGGGGCCAGGCCACTTACCCCCTCCCCGCCCCAGCACGGCTTTTTGAAGAATTCTTCACCGTAGACAGTTCTGGCCACTGCTGTCAAGTCATCCGGCTGAGATGGGGGAAGGCAGCCGTGCAGAGTGGCCCACAGCTGGAGTTGGGTGCAGCTGGGGCCCCCGGGATCCTGGTTCGGCCCTGGCGCGGCCTGAATTTACCACCTTTGGCCACTGCCTGGGAAAAAACCATCATGACCCTCTGCTGACCTGGGAGAAATATTAACTCTTTCTTTGCACAGATGAAACTTGCAAAGCACTAATCCTCTCTTAAGTGAGAGAAAAGGACAGAGGAAGGACATATAGAGAGACAATATGAAGACATTAAGGTCAGTGAAGGAAGAGTCACATCTTAGATGAGAAGAGAATGAGAAGATGCCTTGGGTTTAGGCATGATTTTAGGAATGATTTTGCCTTTCCTAGCAGCCCAAGGGTAGCCTAACCTTGCAAGAAAAACCCATGTCTGTGCCAAGTCACTGTCTGTTGCGCAATGCTGTCCCGAGGGAGAAGCAGTGATCACCACGGAGTCGAAGTAGGAAAAGAGGAAGTTTAATTTTTTTCTACAACTTATATAGATTTCTAAAAAGGAGACCAGATTGGAAGACTGAGGTTCAACCTCTTCAACTCCACTGGTCTTAGAAAGTGTCCATCAATATTCCTTTCACAGAAGGGAATCCAAAACATGATAAATGTTCTGTAAACATTACTTTGTTTACATGAAATTTCTGACTCCAAGGCTGAAGGCTGGAAAACAAGGCAACAACTGTCAGGTACAAAATATGAAGCAGGCTGCCAAGACCAGGTTGTTTAAGCCATTGTAGAGTTACTAGCTTGAGAGACCACAGAGTCCATGGTGTTCAGTACTGTGAATCACATGTCAGGCAAGGGATTATAATCTTCCCAGTATGTGTTTGTTTCTGGAAAGATCAGTGTGCAATGATGTGCTGGTTTTGGCTTGGTTCGAGTTGATTTTCTTCACAATAGCTCGTATGGGACTGTGATTTGGATTTGTGCTGGAAACAGTGTTGATAATTCAGGGATGTTTTAGTTACTGCTGGACAGTGCTTACACAGAGTCAAGGCCTGTTCTGCCTCATCCCACCAGTGAGGAGGCTGGGGGTGCACAAGAAGCTGGGAGGGAACACAGCCAGGATAGCTGACCCCAGCTGACCCAAGGGATATTCCGTACCACATGGCATCATGGTCAACATATAAAGCTGAGGGAAGAGGAAGGAAGGGGAATGTTTGGAGTCATGGCATTTGTCTTCCTGCATCATGTAATGGATTGAGCTGTGCGTTCCTGGGGATGGCAGAACTCTTGCCTTCCCATGGGAAGTGGTGAATGTATTCCCTGTTTTGTTTTGCTTCTATAAGCACGTTTTGCTTTCTCTATTAAACTGTCTTTACCTCAACCCACAAGTTTTCTCACTTTTACTCTTCCCTTTCCCATTCTTTTTCTGATCCCACCAAGAGGTGCTGAGTGGTAGTTGCCAGCTGAAATGAAACCACAAACATTTCCATCACCTTTTGTTTCAATACCTTTTACTGAGCCCCCCAGAGGCTCCAACACTTATGAGTAATGGCCGAGTTCCTCACTCACACAGGTGCCTCTGCTCTGCCAGCTGTGTTATTAACTAAATCTTGACTTTAGCATAGGTCCACCAACTAGGTTCCTGATCAGATGTCATAAAATTAAGAAGAATAGGGAAGTAAGTATTTTCACTGTTACATTTTGCTTAACCTATTTCCCAGAACTGTGATATTTTTCTGCCAGTGAGATGTAATGATCTCTTAACAGAGGCTGCTTGTTCCATTTTCTGTTAATCTGCACTCAGAACCTGTCCTTTAAATCACCATTCTCCTGGTGTGCAATGCTTTCTGTCAGGAAAATTAATTTCCATAAATTTAAGCAGTCATTAAACAAAATATTCGTTTACATAGTGAATGCTGTATTAAAGGCACATTGTTGTTGCTAAGCCTGATGAGTATAAAACTGTCGCCATTCAAATAGTAGCACTACTGAGTATGTAATGGCACTATTGAGTACTCATAGTAGCACTACTAAATATGGATTCTGCTTAAACCAAACCCACACATCTGAGGGATTAAAATTCAAGCCACACTCTGATTACATATTTTAATTTAAGTGATAATATCACTCTACATCAATAGAAGTGAGGCAAATACACTTAAATAGAGACAGTGTAATTTAACATATATTTATCTTTTTAATCTTTGGGGAAAAAAGGAAGGAGCTGGTGGCATCCAAAGAAGTGAGAGGCAGTGAAATCTCTTATTGTTTTCTCTAACCTAGACTCCAGCCTCTGTGAAGAGAGTTCTGCAGGTTTGGACAGTACCGTCAGCAATTGAAAGTACAGCTCAGGCAATTTCAGATTACACCCAGCCCAGTGTACACAGTTTCTTTGGAATCTTAGGAATCAGCCTTCCCTTCTTAGGAATCAGAAAGGAAAGCTACTTGACAATAATTTTCAGAGTACACTGTAAAAATGAATGTTGTACACATTGTATGGATGCGAACTTGAGAATGGAGACTTTTCATCTTCACATTTCCCAAAGGGCACACAGGTATGCTTCTCTCTTCATGGTCCTTTCCCAGATTTAAAAGGGAAAAAAAAAAAAAAAAAAGAGAGCGAGAGAGGGATGTGTAAACTTATCCTTTCAGTTTCTTCTTAATAGGCAGAAGAATTTTCCCACTTAGATGGAGAAACCTCAGAGGACAAAGATGAAGACTGATAGCGAATACCCATGCACTATGTCTCTTGGAACTTCAGTCATTCATAACTAATTGCCTTTTCTTTTTTTCATGCTTATTAAACACAGTCGCACTCTGTATGATTCCAAGCAATACTTTGTTACTCCTCTCACTTAATTTACTCCAATTAGGTTCTGGCATCCCTAGACACCAAGGATCTGCCTATCAGATGGAGTGTTTCTGCAACAGAGCAATGCTTGGTGAACATGAGATTCAAGTTCCGTAGAGTTGGACTGAGGCATCTCTGTTCAGCAAAGCTGTGGCAACTTGTGCTTGCTGGAATGTGACGGGATCAGTGACAGCGAATTCACCACGCTGGTCTCATGGCAGAGTCTGGCAGCATCAGTTACCTCGTTAGTTTGCACTGAAACAGCAGCCTGACTGTGTCAGGACATACCTATGCTAAAAAGGCCTAACCAGCTCTGGCTTGGGAAGGTTGAAAGGCAACTCCCTCTGCAGAGCCAGGCTGTGAAGTGGTGCCTTTCTTCTTAAAGTTTACACAAAGGGAGTTAACTGGTGTATTAATTCCCTATTTAAAGTGAAATCCAGTTAGAGCCTCTAGCAGCATCTTAGGGTAGAGCTTTGAGAAAACTCAAAAACTCTTCTGATACAAAGAGCAAGCAGGAGATATCAGTCTAAATCCCAGAATTTCTCTTTCTCTATGAAAGTAACTTTCATGGGTGTATATGAAAAACGGTGGGCAGATTGCCATAAATTCATTGGTAATCTCTTCAGGGCTACTGGGATGGGCTCCTTGACCAGAAATACTGTAATAAATCCTTTCAGGAAACACAGAATCATGAGCTGACAAGACACCAAAAGGCTATCTGTAAAGCAGTTAAAAACTTTAATCCCAAAGTGGGACAAAACCTGACTGAATAGGTAGGCAAGTCAAGCCTTTTAGCTCCAGGACAGGACATGAGGATGAAGCCAAATCATTGTTTAGATACCATGTGGGTATTGTCATATCTGTATAGGCCATCCACAGCCTCTCTTGGACACAGTAGAAGCTTTGTCAGGCATGTGATGTCGCAGACTGACATCACAGTTACCAGGTACCACCTGCTGGATCTGGTTTCCACTCACAGGAGGTGGTCACTACCCAAAAGGAGATCTGGAGTTACATGAACACTACCAACACTGCGCCAGGAGTTACTCAACAGGTACCATGTGCAGTGTTAGGAATTAGATGTAGTGATTGGCTCACGCAAGTAAGGAGGAGTTATTAAGTATGGTGGGAAGAAGTTCTGTAAAGGTTTAGAGTTCTTTTGACATGTACTTTTGTTGTTTCAGTTTGGTTTTGAACCGTTTTCTGTTCTCCCTTCAATCCTCCCCACCGCCTGTGTGGTGGCTGCCTGGCCCTGGCTGACAGAGCTGTCAAAAACGTGGGGGAGGGCGTATGCTTGCTCCTTACAGGAGGCAGCAGGGCTGGGGGGACACTTGTTGCTGGGAGGCCTGGCAGGGTGACATGGCACCACCACTCAGGATATGAGAAGGGTTCCACCAATGAGAGGCAAGGAAGGACTCATTTACAGGCCTTGGGAGGAGTCAAGTTTACATATAAGGATGAGGCCACGGACCCTAGGAGGAGCCAGGTATACATATATGGGCAAGGCACAGACTGTGGGAGGTGCCCGAAGGACATATAAGTACTTCTCATGAATATTAATGAGGCCGATGCAACCTTGAATGTACAAAAGGGAAAAGGGGATTATATTTATTAGTATCTGGTAACATTTTGACGCAGATTAAGTTTATAGAAGATGGATTCCACCTAATCAAAACAGAATCAGTGCTGCTGATATTTAAGTTTAAAGACACTATGAGGCAATTTTAAAATGAAAACCAAGGAAATTATGCCAGATGTGGAAAATATATTGTTCAGATTGTTCAATTTGTGTGGTCTCAAATCACCTAAAGCCTGTGACTTAGAAAAAGGGATAGGATAGAAGGTGAGAAAAACACAGAGAAAAACAATAACCTGGATAAGTAGAGCATATAAAACTATGCAACCAAATCAAAACAAATGCTTTGTTTTGTTTTATTTTATTTGCTAGTATGAGTCTGGCCACAGAGTCTAGTTTTTTAGCCACTGTAAATGATTGCTTCTTGGAGTTATTTGTGAAAGCATTCACAGGAAAACAAACAGATTTAGTCCTGAAAGATCTAATACAAGTTGAAACAATGAAAGGCACAAGTTTACTACAGTAATGTTTTAAGGAAAAACTGGCAAAAATGGGGCTAAGAAGCTGTTAAAGGATGCAATGTTTTCAGTGGACAAAGGAGCTGTTTAAAGAATCATATACAAATTTTAAAACTTACGCCTTTTGTAAGTCTACCCATGATATAAAGGTAGTGTTATGGTAGCCTTAATGTTCTGAAAAAGTAAATGAGGCAAGACATGTAGAGAAAAATGACAACTTAGAATGATCTTTTCCAACTAAATTTTATTGTTTAATAAAACATATTTACTTTTGTTACAAGCCTTGCATAACTTATACTATTACTCAAATGCTTTCTTATAATATAAATCTGCAAAGGAATTTAAACATTCAATTGCTGAACAAGTAATTGAGGTAAATAATCAAAGGCTTTAGCAGGCCTTAGCATCAGAAAAAAAGAAATACCAAATGAAAGCTTTTTAGGAGTACTCAGAGAACTATCCAGGGTACTACTGACCAATCAGGCTGGCTTTTGTACACAATGATACAAACTATAAGGAAAAATAAAAGTAGAGAAAAATGTTCTGGAGAAGTGTTAGCATTTCTCTATAAAAGAGAGTTGTTCAGACATCATAAAACTGATAGAGTTCTTGGAAGAATTCCAGAAGCAAACATGTACAGGGTTATCCAATTAATCCGCATACCCAGTAGTCTAAAGAGCTTGAAGTCCCCCAAAAATGCATTTCCAAGAAACTAAGAAATAAAAGGAATATTGTCTTGCAGACTGAAGTCATTTAAAGACAGAAAACCAATGGGAAAAAAAAATGGTTAATTTTCATACTGGAGAAAGGGTTTAAGTGGTTTCTCCCAGTAAAATTATAATTTTCAGCATGGTTATTAACTATATGGCAGACAAGTGGTGAGAGATCTCATACCTGAGAGATCTCATACCTGAGAGATCTGAGTGACAGAGAAAGGCAACGTTTTTTTCTGGGGTACTCCAGCCTAATGATGATGGAGAAAACACTAAACTATTAGGTATAAATGGGATATGAGATCAGAACCATAGAAGCAGAGGTTCACAGAATGATTTGGGTTGGAAGGATCCAGACCACCTGCCATAGGCAAGGACACTTTCCATTAGACCAAGCTGCTGAAAGCCCCATCCAACCTGGCCTTGAACCTTCCAATGAATAAGCATCCACAACTTCTCTGAAATGCCAGTTTCTTTGTCTTGCCAGCCTCATTGTAAATATTTCTTCCTTATGTCTAATCCAATTCTATCTTATTTCCGTTTAAAACTGCTGCCCACTGTCCTGTCACTACAGGAATGAAATCTTGAGATTCCAATGAGGATCAGTTGGGCAAGCTGTAGTCCATTTCCGTAAACTTCTTGTCATCCCATTCACTTTTATAGTTTTCAGTTTGTTTCAGAATTGTCTCTTTCTCTTTTAAGCATTGAATTTCTTCAGTTTCTTCTCCTGTCTCTTTTTTTAGCTTTCCTCCTTAATTTGGGGATTTCACTGGGAATAATACTGGCAAGTTTCAATCCTTTTCACTGCACCTCTTCTCTTCTCAATATAATTGGCCGTAGGCACTCCATTTCCAAATTCCTTGTTTTTTCCAATCACATTTTATTTGATCTTATCTCTCTTCCAGAGTGTTTGTTCCCCTTTCTTCCCTGATTTGGGAATACTGCACCTACAAAAGGCCTGCCAAGGAGAACACAGGACTGCCACAACATGGCTCCATCCACAACGTTATGCATGGCACCAGCCTCAGCCCAAGGTTGCTTTACTGCTCTGCCTAGAGTTACACCGAGGGTAAGGGTTCAGAAAACCACAAAGCTCAGAGCTCCAGGAATTCTGTTCAAAAGCCATGTGAGCAGGAACACAGGACTGCTACAGCATGGCTCGCTTCACACCTTTCTGCTTGGTACCAACCTTAGCTCAAGGCTACATTTTCTTACACCTATGGTTGCGGTTCAGAAAACCATAAAGCCCAGGGCTTCAGTGACTCTGCAGCTACAAAAGGCATGCCAAGGGGAACACAGGACTGCCACAGCATGGCTCCCTCCACACCTTTCTGCTTGTAACCAGCCTTAGCCCAAGGCTGCTTTTACTGCTCTGCCTGGGGTTAGGGTTGCTCCACATATAGTGAGATGAGAAGAGGTACACTGGAAAGACAGAAACTTGCTAAACTTATTTCAGTTAAAATCCCCAAATCCAGGACAAAAGGAAAACAAAGCGAGGAGTCATGGAATTCAAGGGTTGGATCTGCAGTTAATGAAATAAACTCAAAAATGTGTGTCAACATCTTATGTAACTTTGAGTGCCGCAGAAGGACAAACAGCTTAGAAGATTAAAAAGTACTCATCCCGAACCTTTTCAATATATGTGCACACGCAGGCACAGAGCAGGAAAAATTTTAAAAAGGGAATAGGAAAAGCTGTCCAGTTGTTTCAGATAGCTTTTCAACTACTTCTCTAGATGAAAAAATCATCCTTCAAGAATGAAGACCCAATGGTTCCCTACCAATAAGCTGGAGGGCACACAACCAACCTACAAAGGTTTTGACCTAAATCTGGTTCATGTTGTACAAATTTATAGAGGAGTTTGGGTTCACTCACTGAACCTCATAGTGAAACATTGTGTAGTTTGAGAAGTTGTTACAGTCAGAACATACAGAATCCTGGCATACACTTGAAAGGACTTATAAAGGACAAAAAGAGGGATGAAGTCATAGTGTAACTTATTCCCCATGCACAGAATGTGGCAGGTGGAGTTTCTTTTCATGGAAATTTCATCTCCATAGTTAGAGCAGAGGGAGCATGTAGGGAGTGAGCAGAAGAGATAGAATGGAGTTCTTTGGGAACAAGACTGTGTGTACAACATGCTCGTGAAGAAGCTGAGCAGGGACTGCTGGTTGGGTTTGTTTGTTTTCCATTACCCAACAGAGGTACAGGACTCTCTGAAATTCTCCAGCTATTGTCCCTTGAGGTCTTGGAGGGCTTTCCACTGCAAGTTTCTTTTTCTAGCAAACCATTCAGCCCCATTTTCCTTCCTTACATAAGGGAACCCCCAAGCCTACAGAGATACAGCAACAAACCAGTTCAGCATTGACCTTAATTAGAACTACTGAGGTCACAATAAGCTTCTTACCCTAGTCTCATGCAAATTCAAGCAATATGTTTCTGGTTGATGAAGATTATGATAAGGGAATAATAAAGTGATTATTTTGGAGCAAGGAAAAATGCCTGCTGTTAAAACATGGGCACAATCTTTTATGTTTGAGTATGCAGTAAGGAAAGGGTTGCAATAATCGCATAAGTATTTTTTTTGACTATGTAGGAAACACTGGTGACTCATCATGCAGATATACAGGCTGAGGAGCTGGAACTACTTAGTGAGAAGCCCTACAGAGAGGAGCATGTCATAATTGGCTCCTGAATCATCCGAATGGTGATTCCTCTCCTGCATATCAGCACCTAGCACTGGGGAAGGGAGCAACAACTTGCCTTTGCACAGTAACTTTGTGGCTTAAGCTAATGATCAGGAAGTTGAAGACCTGGGACTCATGAACTGCTTCTAAGTCTTGAATCACCATGCTACAGGATTGTAAAATGCTTTTTACCACCCTCACTGCATCTGGACCTCATGCAGAAAGAATGGAAAATTCATAGGATCAGCAACAGGTGAAGTTTATGGAAGTTTTGATTCCAGTAAGAATTGGATTCCTCTGGCAGAGAAGAGCCATAGATTATAAGTTCTGTTTCCAATTCTCATTATATGTTTTATTTCATGATACTTAGGTGGATATTGAAGAAAGAGTCCCTAGAGCAGAAACTCATTCTGCTCTAAAGGAATTGTAATAGTTGGAAAGCAATCCACTGCCCAGCTTCCCTATCCTGACAATGGCATGTTACTCTGCAAAATCCAGGCTCCTTCAGATGATAATATCATCTCTGTGGGATCATAACAAATGTGCTTTAATTTGTAAATCCTATCTCTAAAATCAGCCTCTGCAAATGCCCAGTGAAGTGCAGAGGAACAGAAGGAACAGAGAACTGTCAGACTACTGGTCACATCTTAGAGTACTGATCACAATGCAAATGGGCTTTGTCCAAAAGCCACTGAGTTGAATAAAACTTCTCCCACTCATTATTCTTCTTGATTATTAAATCCCAGCAATTCAAGGCCCAGAAAAGTGATACATATCTAAGATATTAATTCAGATACAGCATTTGCATATGAATTTGAACATCTCCTTTTAGGACATGCTTTGATAGAGCACAATTATACAGCCTTGAAGAAATTAATTCTGCCGTTTATAAATGGCCAAAGAAGAGATTAACGACAACAACAAAAATCCATGGATTACAAAAGGTCTAAATTGCAAATCTCTCAAAGCATTCATCACTATTCTCTATCAGAGGCTGCAACTGCCTGCCTTCTGCTGTGTGAAGAGCACCGAGTTCAATTTGCACCCCTTTCAGATTTAAAATGGTATTTACAGGGAATAAATTCTCAAAAACCCAAATAATATCACTGTAATTTCTGAATCAGCACAGTCCCATTAACCCAGCAGGAGGAATTGGGTGGCACAAACACAACTCATTTTTCTCTGTCAAGTAATACAGCAAAGTCAGGAGATAATGTCTTACCTCACGTATGGCATAGCTGAACCTATAGATTTTTTTGAGACCTGAGCAAATGAGCTAATATAAATTTTATTGTAAAGATGATATGTTTACTAATATGAATTTATATTTCAAATAAAAATATGTTTTTTTGAAAGTCAAGTCCCTCTTCAGGTCTGAAACCAAAGCCTTTTCACTGATTACAGAGTAGCAGTTCTGAACAAATGCTCTTACCTTGCACCACTTTCTATACAGCAAAACTGGGAAAAGAGGTCTCCTCTTTCTCAGTTCTCATTATTTAAGAAAAAAAAACCAAACTAAGAATCAATCAACACGTTAGGATGAATTATGTGATGCATAAACAGTCAATAAACCTTAAAGAAAATCACATAGTACCTCTTAGAAAACCTCCTAACATTTAGAAAGAATCCCAGCAGTTGCAGGCTTGTGCATCTTCCCAGTATCTCTTACCTGCCATTTTCTGTTTTCTGCCCCACTCCCTCTCACTGGACTTTAGGAGCCCTTGGGTTTTCTTTCAGTAACATTTCTTCTTCCAAATGGTTTTCTACAACTTGCTTTATGTATCCCAGTAATGTTTCTTTCTTATCCTTTGAATCCACCGTGATATACTGCACATTAACATTAAGAAAGTTTTCCTGGATTTCAACAACCTTTTTCTCATTTTTTATTTATGCTTTTATAACTGTCTGGGGCATTTTCACCTTAGACAATACCTATTACATGCCATAGTGGAAAGGCAGAGATATAGAAAAGCAAGAAGTTCCTTGGTGACTTTTAGAGCTATTTTACAAGTGCATAGAAATTAAACAAAATTGCTTTCAAGAATAGAACTTTTCTTTCCAAGGTTTCCAAGCTTGTCTTCTTCTGATAGCATTTCAAGCTGTTAAGTCTGCATTTCCTGCCATGAGTTTTGCCAAGCAATCCGATATAATTGCAAGATGATTGTGATATATTACAGGATCATGAGGAGGATAAGGTATTCATCATGGATAAGCCAAAAAGTTTGAAAAACACTAAAGGGCAATATTTGTGTTGTCTTCCATGCCAGATCTGTGAAGATCACCAAGAATAATATTGAGCTACTTCAAGTTTTTTAACACATTGGACTGGAAGCTTGAAAATGGAAGTGGTATTTATTTGTTCCTAGATTTGAGGGTTCTTTTCCACTAGATAGTTGTAGCCTCTTTCAGTTACCTGTCTCTTTGGTATTCATTAATATTTACCCATTTAACAGGTTTCTTTGATCCTTAAAGATTGCTGCCAGGAAAAGTAATCATCTGATTTCAGGTTTTTGAAAAGCTGAATGGCCTGTATTTTTTCCTTCTTCCATACATCCTTTTCCTTGCCTGTGATGGATTCATCATCACATACAGGCTGTCCTAGTGTTGTCTCACCTTCAGAAAGTTTCTTGACTTGGTGGTCTTCATGACTATTATCCATCTTCATAATGGATTTTAGGCTGTGGAAGCAATAGTCACCAACCTGGCAAAGGAAAACTGGCTCGGTGCTGTCAGGATTTAACACCACCAAGTTATCTTCTGACAAAGTCTGCTTTCTAGGAATACTATTTTCCTTCTGTAAGACAAGCAAAGAAATCTTTGTGGGTTTTGAATGTTCATGGAGACCTTCAGGCACAGTAAGATAGTCGCCAAATGTATCCAGGTGCAATTCAGGAGATGAGGTTGGTGCTTGGCCTGAAACTGGGTTCATGACACCTGTTTTCCCCAGGGAAACCTTATGGCTAGAGTGGTCACTGGGTGGCTGGGGCTCCTGTGAGCCACAAGGTGATTCCTTAGCTGTGACAAGTGGAGGATGAGTGGAGGTGCTGGCTGATGGCAGTAACAGGCTGTCTGTGGTGATGTACTCCAAGGGGCACCGTTGAGGAGACGTGGTACAGCTGAGAGCCATTGGAGAGTTCTGTTCCTCTGTTCCCTTGTTGGTGCCTTCCCCACAAGCTTGTGAGCCCTGCAAGACTTCTTCCTTGTCATTGAGATGCTGCATCATTTCCTTCTGATCTGGGAGTATGTACTTTGGAGGAGCTGCTCCTGGTTGTTCTTGCCTCTGTGGAGCCTGGGGAGAGTCTTCCCATGGGAGAGTCACATACTGAAGGGAAACTGATTTCTTACTGAGTCCTGTGGGGTCCATTTCCAGGGTCTGATGTATATCAGGGTGAGAGGACACCATTGGGCTGTACAAGTATGGACCATTGAAAGCAAAACAAGGGATTGCTTCATGGGAAGCAGTACTTGCATCAGCACTTTTTCTCCTTGAGATGGGAAAGGAATGACCAGCACTCATACTTGAGCAGGCAACTGGGGCATGCTCTGATTCATTTAAAGCATGGTATGAGTTCTGTAGGTCTGATGTAACAGGGGAAACAGATGTCTTCCTAGTCTGCCCTTCAATGCACTCTGCCAAAGCCTTCACCTGCCTGAATGTGGGAAAGTTAATAGTTGCTCGTGAGATTATTGTTTTAAACACAAAATATAAACCAATCTTAGTTGAAAACACACATAGCTACACACAGGCTTAGACAAAAATTTCTTGCAGATGCAGTTACCTCTGTAGTAAAAAATTGGATCTCCTCCTCAAAAGCAACTTGTGTAGGATTTTTAGTGGCAGAACATTTGATTATATTCTGCCATGATGCAGTGAGGTCTTAGAGACCATCCACAGTGTCAGTATCATGTGCTGTTCACTCACCTGTCCACAACTTGAAGGAAGCTGGCCTGGTCCATCTTCTCTGAAAGGTTGTACTTGTTGAAGTCCAGCTGGTTGCTTGTTGGCCAACTTCCCAAATGTCCTTTCTGAAAATGAAAAAAGTAGATGTGTCCCAAGAGCAGCATATCACTGGCAGTAGAGTCAGGAATTATACATGCCTTGTGGACAAAGAAAACAAATAGGAGAGCCTATAGCACTTTGTTACAGGGATACAACTACACTAATACAACTCAAAGGTATGTTCTCCTCTCCTGAAGATGGTTTCTTCAAACCCATATTGCCTTACCACTGACCTAACTACAAGTACTTAATGCGCCAACTAGGCAAGATGCCCTCCTAAACTTGTTATTTGTGAATAGAAGACTTAAGGGACTTGATAGTAGGTGGTTGTCTTGGCCACAGTGATCATGAAATGATTGAGTTTAAAATTTTCAGAGTAATGGGAAAAAAGAAAAAGGAACAGTAGAGTTGCTACTCTGGACTTCAAGAGAGCAAACTTCAAGCTGCTCAGGGAGCTACTTGGCAGTGTCCCCTAGGAACCTTCTTTTGAGAGTTGGTGAGTCCACAAGTGCTAGGTAGGTTTTAAGAACCACTGTTTTAAAAGCAAAGGAGCAGGAAATTTTAAAGTATTGAAATTTTTTCTACATTGATTTTAAATCACAGTTGTGCTGACAAGCACAGCACAAAGAGGTCTGCTAAATATAAGAGCACTATTCTGTTGAGTAGGACCAGAACTTCTCCTAAAAACAAAGTAATAGACAAATGAAGATATCTGTTCATTGTGGACTAGAAAACAAGAAGAGCTCTTAAGATTATTGGAAGTCCTGAAAAAGAAAGACAAATATTAATCCTTCAAGGTACAGTTCCCTCTTACCCCCAGGTAGCTCTGGATCAGAAGACTCTTACTGGGGTTTGGAATCTTTTCCTCCCACATTTTCTTCTTCCTGGAGCAAGAACACAATTTTGAAGATTTGCTTCTCAACATGGCTGCTACCAGAAAAGGCTGCACCCCATACACTGCGCTGCGAGGCACAACGAGGCACAGCTGAGGCACTGGCACAGCGCCACCCAACCCTCTCCCTTGCCCAGCCATGCACAGGGCTGCCCACCAAGGCCCGTCTCCACACAGACCTCTCTCCTGGGGGACAAGAAGTGCCTTAGACTTCATGCCGCTCACATGGACTGCTAAGTCTCCATGTTGCAATGCAAGCCTACCTGAGGAAATACTTATAGCTGCAATAAGCAACTATCAGCAAAGTGATGATGAGAGCTGGGAGCGTTACTGGGAGAACCACAGGTGACAGAACTGAAAGAGAGAAAAGAGAAAAAGCTATCCACCTGCACAGTGACTGTTTCCTGCTACAGGTTTTTCATTTTGGCCCCTATTCAGGGAATTTGATATGTGGAGGGACAGGATCATAGTGCCTTCGAACTGTTGGAATATCCTCCAAAGTGAGACAGACCAAACTTAACCTGAACAACATACTGAAAGATTTCCGTTCTTGTTTCCTGTACTGATTCACTTCTTAGCTTTTCTTGACATCAGAATTAAACATTTTAAGCTAACAAATAGATGATTATGAACCTTACTCCACCATGAACAACAGGGATGACTTCAGACATCTTAAGTCTGCCTGACTCTACACAGTTCTGAGGAAACAGAGTCTTAGAGATTTTTCTAAGAGTTTCCCTTGCTAACAACCATAACAGCCCACTAATTTCTTCCTGAATACACACATCAAAATTTGCCCACTTATAACCACTACAACCTTCCTCAGGACAAATCATGCAGTATCATATTACTTAGGGCAAAAGACTGTATGATGGGAGACATTCTGCCTCTAAGTCCATAAACAGCAAAAACACGTAAAGATTTTATCTCCAGCAGACTCAGTTTTACACAGACTTATAGTCACTCTGCAAATATAAAAAGCTGATGGTTTATGTTCTATCTTAAAGTATCAGGCTCTTTAGTCACTGAAAGCAGAATGGACTACTGGAATCAGTAAGTAATGATAATCTTTCAGGCAGGATGTCTTTGATTCATTCTCCACAGTTTTTCTCTGGAAAACTTTATGGTTAGTTGTACTCACCTTATGAAGGCAAGCAAAAAAGAAGCTTAAAAGGTCATTCACTTCCTTCCCTAACATTGTTGATGTACTGCAAGGATGCAGGCAGGGCAGCTGCCTTGGTAAGTGACTCCAACTAGGCCATGGCTACACCTCACTCCAACCCCAGCTGAGGGAATGTGTTATACTAAAGAGTCGTTGCAGCCATTAACAGTCCACCAAAACCTGACAAAAGCAGCTGCATGAATAGTACCATTCTCAGTCTTCCAGGTGAACTCCTCACTCCATTCACTCCATGGTCCCTCATATTCCAGAGGCGTATTCACCCTTGCACGCATTTTCCCCCTATATTCTGTAGATGCTGCCAGCATCTGCAGGGTGAAGATGAAGGGAGGTTCATCATTGCTGATATTTAGCTCCTGGAGAGTCTGGGGAGAGGGGAGGAGCACAAATGACAGAGGTAAGAAGAACTGTCTTTCCATTTGATCAGCAAAGAAATATCCATGACTCTTGGACTTTGTAAGTTACCTTTTCATATCGGTTGTTTTCCCAGTACTTCACTTGGTATCTCTGTGTTATGAAGCTGTAGCTCATATTGTGTTTTATCCACCTTAGTTCATACTCTTGGTTCTCTGTTGCTGTTACTGACACGTTTGCAGGCGGCAGCACCTGAACTGGAAAACACTGAATGTCTCAGAGAACTTACCAACCTACTGGTCCAGTGCTCTCTTTCCACATTGTGAATAATTTCCAGGGACTGAAAACAAGGTTGTTTTGTGGAATGTAAAATGGCTCAGCTTATTAAAAATTCTTAATTCTCTGCATCTTCATTTTCTAGTCAAATACCACAGCAGAGCACTAAATAATGGAAAATCTATACCCGTGAATACTAACAGCACTCCCTCTCTACAGAAATGCAGCAAGGCAATAGTTTTGTCTGTACTTGTCCACCTCATTTCCAGAAATTTTCAGTTCTCTTGGAGCTACCTCCTGATATTTTCACCCACTGCAGGAGCTGCCCTAGATTTAGAGTTTGAAAAGTCACCCAAATACCTTCAGATACATGTGGGCAGAGATGGCCTTCCTGGTGTACCTCACTGGGCAAAGGTTTCCTACCTCATCCAGTGTTCCAGGTGCCATTGCACAAACCCACAAGAGCTCACTGGCTTCTTGAGAAATCACATAGTGACACACTCCTACTTGCCACAAACACCTCTCACCACAGTCCCGTCACCTGGGACACTCATGAAAGTGAACCACAGAGAAGTTAGCAGGGTGGCAAATGCTCACTGAGAAGCTCAGGACACAACCTGGATTTTGCACAACAGTTTCCATCTGTGTCACCTTCCTCAGAGTAACAAGTGCCACTGAGGAACTCCACACCTACACCCCAGAGCTCTTACTTGATACAGTCTCTTTCTTCATCAGTGATTGTTTCTCCCATTTCTCATTTACTTTTCCTCATCACCACTATCCTCAGCCCCACTCACATGCTCAGACAGACATCTCTCCAAGAAACAAGAAGGAAAAGCAAGAAGCAATATAGAAACTCACTATTTTTGTAGGCTTCAATCAGCTTGTTCTCTGTCTTGGCCCGGACAGACACATGGTACTGGCTCTGGCTGCTGGAATTGCTAACAGGGATCTCACAGCTCTGGAGCACATACAGCATGTGGGGCAAAGTCTTCTCATGCACAGGAGAGCACTCCTCTTCTCTGGGGGAAGGAAAAGGATGAATGGAAACCAGGAGAATGGGACACGCAGAAGCCCCATGGGAGAGGCAGAGACACACTGCCATGGGCAGAGCACATACTTCGATGCCGGGGTGGCCCTGAAGAACAAGCCAAAGAGGACAGAGGTGGTGATCACTTTCTTCACTTCCCAGCTGCACGTCAGATGATCTCCACCATTGAAGAGGCAGCGAAGGTTCCTGGGGTGAAGGCCACCTTCAGAGAACACAAATGCAAGGTTAGTGGCAGGAAAGTCCTGACTTCTCAGTTTCCAACCCTGCATGGCCCCACTCCATCCCATGCTACCTTTAGGGGTCTTCCACGACACCTCCATGCTCCACTTGCTGTACTGCCCAGAGAAGCCGCTGGCCTGCCCCGGTCTGGCTCGCACACGGGCAACATAGCTGCTCCCTGGGACAAGGTCCTCATGGCTGAGACTGCAATGTGTGGTGTTGGAGAGCAAGAGAGAGGCAGCTTCCTGTCATTGGGGGAGAGGAGGGACAGGAAGGGACAGAGGAAATTGGGACATTGGGGAACAGAGAGGTGGAGGGAAGACAGGGAAAGAGTGAGAGGAGGAGTTGACAGCCAGGCTGCATCTCCAATGGTCCCACAAGTGTGATGGTCCATGCCCGTGCTGCCATGCAGTGCTTTGTTGCTGCTACACAAGAGGGGCTCCAGCATGTGCTGCAGCACAACTCAGAAAGGGCAAGGCATGGCCACTGTCAGGCACAATCTACCCCCGCAACAAGTAGCAAACTCCTGCAGCTTGCAAAGTCCAGGCTGTCTTCAGCTCCAGCTACACATGTTCATGGCAGTCCTCAGCATAGAAATATGCGGGAATCTGGCCAAGATAATTCCCTTAAAATCTAAAGATCAGGCTGACAGGTACAGAACAGAAACAGATCTAGAGAAATGATAGGGCAAAGGATGTGGACTCCTAAAAACTTAAAAAAAAAAAAAACAAAAAAAAAAAAAAAAAAAAAAAAAAAAAAAA
>VZUI01054503.1:0-22430 GCA_013401135.1 Cettia cetti
GGGGCCGTGCGGCCCGGCCCGGCCCGGCCCCTCCGCTGCCCCGCTCGCCGGAGCTGCTCCCGAACCCCGCGCCGCCGGCCCCGGCGGGGAGAGGGTGAGTCGGCGGCTCACGGCCTCCGTGTCGGCGCGGGGAGGGCGGAGGAGAAGGGAAAGCAAAACAAACGCTCTTGCGGTGCCGTCAGTCCGCGGTTACTCACCTCGCCGGCCGGTCCGCCGCCGAGATGGGGACGCAGCGCTGTCTGGAAGGACGGGACGGACACAAGTCCGGGAGATTTGTCATCCCGCTGGTGAATAACCGGAGATAGGTACCCGCGGAGGGAGGCTGCGGAGCGGCGCGGGCGGGGAGCCGGGAGCGGCCGGGGGTGCCGGCCGGAGGGATGCGCATCCCGCGGGGCTGCCGTGGCGCTGATGCCCGGCGCTGTCCCGCCGGGGCTTTCTCTCGTCCAGGGACTGTCCCCGCTCTCAAGGGACCAGGCGTGTCGTGCTTGGTGAGGTGACAGCTCTGTTCATCTGCCGGCCTCTATGTTGCTAGCAGCTCCAGCCTATTAGACTTAAAAGACTCAAAATTCATGGCTTTTAGCTGTGCCCTCCTCCCTCGTTCGCTTTTGACCCCGGTTGAAGCTGCTGATGCTTTGGCTGCGGGATCTATGGGGTGAGCCGTGGTTGGGATAAGGGTGGCGGTGGTTGTCCCCCGGGCCATCAGCCGGGCAGCGTGGTGGCCTCCTGCACTACCCCACGAGTGGTGCTCACAGCCGGGGCAGGGTGGGGTCCGTGGCCCCTTGCCCCTGTCCCGCACTGCCGTCAGCTCACACGGGGACGTTTCTGGTGGTTGCCTGTGTCCGGCGTGCGCTGAAGATCTCACAAGTGCTGACACTGCAGCATTAGCGATTGTGCCAGCACCCCTGGAAAGTCCAAAGCCATTACAGGCAAAGTGAACAGGGCAGCACTGAGAGGAAAAGGCACACGAATCAGGGCTTGAGGGAAGCTTTGTTTGCTGGTGAGGATGCTGTGGCTATTGATGGCAAGTCAGAAAGCCTGTCTCAGACTCAGGTACTCAGTGCTGCCTGATTTGTATTGAATTTTTCCCTGAGACCTGATGCTCCCGGAAAGCTCATGCTGTTCTTTTGGAGCAACCTTTTGCAGTAGCACAGCTCTGATATTTAAGGTCCTAGTAGAGAAGAAGCTTAGGAGATCTCAATTAACATAATAAACCTGAGAAGGTTTCTCAGGCAGACTGGCAAAAATGGTAACTACACTAGGATATACATCATCCTGTCCACTGATAATGGCTGCCCTTTTGGTGGCAGTTGCAGCAGTATCAATGACTCTGCTCTGCTCTGTGTTTGTACAGTCCCTTGCACAAAGGCATTCCTTTCTGTGACTAATCTTCCTAGGAATTATAGTGATGCAAGTAATAAGTAATTAGTAGATTTCATTATGCTAGCTCTGAGAAACTCAATCATGTTTGGGGGCTGGTTGCCTTGAGTGCTGTGGAAGATCTTTAGCTATCATTTGCCTTGCTTGTTCATGTTGTATCAAGAGGGCATTCTGATGATGCTCGAGAACTAAAAACTTTTAGATTGTGTGACCTTTTCTAGTTTCCCTTGGCTGATGACCTGGGCTTTAGAAAAATGTGATCTTTTCAGAGTACTGCAGTTTGGAATTAAGCCCCCTGTGGTATTTCAAGAATACAACTGTCAAGAAATGGATACAAATGACCAAAACAGTGAATGCTAATATGATGTGTTTATTATACTCACTAGTGCGTGTGTTCTGAGGTGCTGGCAGACATGGAGGGTGGGGAAGATATTCTATATAAATTGAGAGAAAAGCTTGTTTTTTAGCCTCAGTTTTGAAAGCACATTGTCTTCCTTTATTGCAGTTCGGATTCTTAATGTACCTATTGTTCCAAGACTAATTTCAAACTCTCAGTTGTTATTTTTTGCTGAGTTTCATCTCTGTGGTTTTGCTTTTCAAGGAGAATTTATCACCATGTTCTGGTCTGTGAACTGGAGCCAGAAAACTGTACAAAAACTGTAACACCTCTTATGTATGTGTGCTCTATTTAGAAAATGCATGGTGGCTTCCACCTGTATTTAGGGTGTGTCTTTCTCACAAGCAGTTGCAAGACACAAAGGAGTCAGTGAGGCTGAGGAGAAGCATCCCTTATCTTTTGGTGCCTGTCCCTTCTTCCTCTCCATCACAGGCCTGTCCACCCAGACTGGCTCATCAGGGGTGTGACATCAATATTTCTGAGTATTCGCTGTGGTGTCACGGAGCGATGACGCTCCAAAAGCCATGGCCATGCAAAGATGGAAGGGCTGATGGGGAGAATAGAGCTCAGAGGGTAGGTAGACCCTTTGGGTGGCCATGTGGTTGCCTAGCCCTGGGAGGAAGTAAATTTTTTCCTGGAATTTTGCCAAGGAAATTGTGACGGAGAACACGGTGAGAGGCTTTGCTGTCCATATTCATGTTTGGGTTGAGGGCAGGCACTCACAGTCTTGGAGTGCACAGTCCCAAAGGAGGGGCTTTTGGTTCGTGTTTGCTTTCTGTAGTGTCTGGTAGCTGTTGTAGAGGTGAGATCCAGTGGAAAAATAGGAAGGGAAAATAGGAGTTTTAGTGCCTTGTCCTTCAGTCTTCTCCTTTGGGATAGGGCTTGCTACGCTATGTGCAAAATGCCAGTGTCTGATAATTTCTTTTGTGAAAGCACCTCCTGAGCTGGATTTACTGTTCATTAAACTGATCTCTGCAGTGGAGTAATTTAGCTTTTGTTGAAATTGAAAAGTATTTTACCTCTTCTTTCAGTGGGTGAAGCAGTAAGCCAACTCTGATTAAAACTCTCAAAACTGCACTGTAAAAGTAGACTATATAGCATACTGTGCCACAGATAATGTGAATTATTCTTTTTTTTTCACTTTCTGAAGGATTAGTGTTTGGATTTTCCAAGGCTTCAGTTCAGTTTGAATTTAAATTTTATTTTGATCAAAGTGAATTTATGAATCATTGCTATGGATTTTGAGCACTTATGTTATCATAATGTTATTGATGCAGAGTCATAGAGCTTTGAGTAATGCCAGCTTGGAAAAAAAGAGACTTTCAAAGCAGTGGACATAAGTGTTCTTTTGACGTCTGTGGGAGCACGAAAATGTCCCTACAATATCTTACTGATTGACAGAAGTATTGCATTAAAAGATGGAAAGCGCTTCTGTTTGTTTGATAGAACAAAATAATTTGTCAGTACAGCCATTCAATTTCAGGTTGTTATTCTGGGGGTTTGTTTGTTTGTTGGGGGGATTTTTGTGTGTTTTAACTTAGCACATTAAGTTTCAACCCTATTCACGATTGCAAAGCTTATTTCTGAATAAGCCATTGTATTTGGTGCTGCACTTTCACAATTTCTAAGATCACTTTGATTAGAAGTGTATGGGGTTTTACTATTATGGGTAGTTGCATGGATCTGATGCAAAGGGTAGTTAGACTTTTAGAAAATAATTCATGTCCAGTTGACATTTAATTAGTTGTATATGATCTAATGCACCTCTAGATATTAGATGCTTTGGTCTTATTCAGATTGGCCACTAATATGAGAAGGACCTGGTTTCCATATGGAAATGGACACTAAAATACCACAAATGTATATAAGAATTAAAACTATGATTGAAGCCATACTTCAGTTTTGTTTCTATCAACCTAATTTGTTTGTCTGAGCAAGTTAATTAGGCACTCAGTCTATGACTGAACAAACTTCTTAAACATGTGCTTAATACTAAACAGATGAACCTGGTGATGAAAATTGAGCCTGAGCTGTTCAGTTGAATTAGGACTGAAGTTATACCCCATCTGTATGATATCTTAGCCCAATGACTTACACTGACAAGTTCAGCTTTTGCCTAAAAATCTTTCTAATGTCAGGAAACGTTTAGATCTAGTTGATTCTGCCTTGGGGAAGGTTGTGGCTGAGCTGATCTGTCAAACCCCTTACAGTCTTGTCTTCTAATATTTAAATAATAAGAAAACATAATGAAAGTCAGAGTTCAAAAATTATTGATGTAATTGGAAAGATGTCCTTGAAGATTTGCTACTATGTGACTACATTTCAATTATGGCATATCTATAGGCTTATAATAAGTATCTGGTTTTGAAGTGATTGCAGTTTTGTTCATGAATGCTTCTGTGCTGTGCTGTCCTCCAGTGCTTCTCTGCTGTGAATTGCCACAGGGTTTGAGGGACCACAGGGTCTGTTCTGTGGGTTTGCTGTTTTCTCTTCATGTTGTTTTATGCATCTCCTTTAGAATATGAACTGCTGTTTCTCCTGTTTTGTCCATATCTATATGGTGCTTCCCTACTGCCTCTGCTTTTCAGCTTAGACTGAGGAAATGGCAGAAAAAAGTGCATTAGCTGAGTTCATCCTAATGGCAATTCCCTATCAGAGGGTCCTTTCAATCCTGGCTGCTTTATCGTGCTTGGTCAGCACTCAATGTCATGGCTGATTGAGATAATGTGAAGCCAGCTGATCTTACTGCAAACGTAAGATTTTTGAAGAGTGGAGAAAAGAAAAAGAGGTTTTCTTTGTGTTAGAGCTTACTTCAATCATTGCTTGGCTTTATTCTTTCTTCCTGAGAGACCATATAGAGCTTGTACTGTGTTTCTTGTAACCAGTAAAGTGACAAAATTAACAGCCATGTGCAGTCCTCTTTCATCTGCTACTTACTACAGTATAATTTGTTTTTATTTATGTACTTCTTTAAACTGATGTGATACACATTGGGCTTCTCACTGACTTTGGAGACATGACTGTAGTCATAGCTATGGGGCTTTAAAAACACATTTTGATTACATTAACTTTTTAAAAAGGAATGGGAGGTCATACAGTATGAGTCATTGGGAAGCAGGTATTCCTCATGGATCTAGGATCATCCATGGGCAGTTGATCTCACCTATAAAAATTCAAGCAGGAACACCCTACCCATCTTCAAATAGCAGCACCCCAATCCCAGCTGCTGGAAACTTTTCTGCCAGCCTGTGCTTGGATGAGGGATAGCTCCTTAGGGCAGCAGCACTGACAGTCCTATTCTCTCCCTTGCCCTAAATTCCAAGAAATGTGTGGTTACAAATGAGAACCCTTTATTATGAATCCCACAGCCCCCAGAACTGCCAGTCCCAGAGTTTTTAAAGCCAAAAAAGCAAGAATTTTCAAATACTTTCTCACCATGCAGAGGTGAAGATAATACTCATTTTTCTACTGCCATCAGTAATAGCAATTCTTTTTTTCCAACAGCACATATCCAGATAGTATTGGTTTAAGCCAGTCACTTCTTTAGCACTCTTTTCCTACAAAGGAAGAGAGACTGCAACAAGATGTCTTGATATTTTCCACAAAAAACCCTCACAATTTGATTATGCTCAGAGACTTTGTATTACACAGCAGTTGCTCATAATCACTGAGTTGTCCTAAGATTCTTTATAAACAGAATAACCTAACCTTTTGACTCAACAAATCCAGAGAGTATTTTTATGTTCCATGGCACCAGAATTTTGTCAATGTTATCAGGAATACTCCTTGGATGCATGAATACACCTTTCCACTTGTGACTAACAGCTGCTTACTTATGAAAGCAGGAATAGTCATGCTTTTTTAAGGTGTTTAGGCTGGACATGCTGTAGAGTGCTTTGTCTTGACCATAGGTTTGTAATTCATTTCTTGAAACCACTGTTTATGCTGTAGAAATTAATGATGCATAACTCTCACAAAATTTGGAGTCTGGTTCTCTGTGAGTACGTGCTTGTGCATCAGATGAAAAACTACTTGACCGTCTGCTCTTGGGTCTTAGAAGTCAAAATACAACATTTAAGTTTGCAATACTTCTTGGCTCTGGTCGTGCTGGAGATGAGGATACTCCTTTGGAGGAGTTTTTAATCAAATTTTCAAAATTTAATGTACATTGACATGAAAATGTAATATACAGAAAATAATTAAATGGTTTAAAATGAAACAAATTAAATAAATGAAAAAAAGTCTTGTATTGATATCCAGGTGAAAGTGGGGAAACAGAGAGAGATTTCCCATTTTCCCTTTGAAAACTGAGGAAGTCCATCCCTTTTCCGCAAGGCTTGCAAACTCGAACCAGTGTCATTCCAGAGCTGGTTGAAAGTTAACTGCAGGCTGAGTGCTCTGCTGAGTCAGAACAGTAGTAGCACATATACATATTCATTGCCTGACCTCTGAGATCACTGATCTGGTGCTCCAGGTGGTGTAATCCACAGCACATGGAGTGAAAAGATGTGGACTCTCCACAGGATAGTTCTGGAGGAACATTTCTATCTCTCTCTCACTACAGGCAGAGCCTGATTCTTGCTGTCTTTAAAATTATGTGTCTGAAAACGGACATCCTGTACTGGGAGCTTTAAAGTAGCCCTGCATAATAGCTAATCCTCCTACAGTGTGTGTTGCAGAGCAGAATGGGAGGGTGAAGAGAACATCAGCCAGTTCAGTGTCCCTGGTTTGTGATTTTTGAACTGGGATTTTTATCTGCTATGCCTGATTGCTCTGTTCCTAGATGCTGTCAATTCTGCCTTTCCTTCTGGGCCTGATTAACTTGCGTACATGTAATATAGTCTGCTTTTTTTTTGGTGGAGTAGCAAGGAGAAAATTCAGCTGAAGAGCTAGCATTAGGGAAGATTATGTACAAACACTGTGGACATGGTAAAATGCTGTGGACCTCAGTTACCAGCACTAGTCTTCATCATCAATGCAGCAATTTTGGCAGAGGTTTTGTTATGAAAAATAACACAATTTTTAAAAGCCAGCTTTTTACTGAATGTTCTATTAAGAAAGAAACTTATTTTAAGATATGTACATTTCAAACAGTTGAAATTGGAACTCTGATCTAATGTGGTAATGTCCAAAAGTCACATATTCGAGGATTTAGTACCAGCATATCTACACTTTATCCACATCTGAATAGTAATTTTGTTTTCTAGGAAGTCTAGTAGCTATTCTTATTGCTTGTCTTGTTCATTCCTATGTGCAGACAATGGACTTTTGTGAGCTGGACCATGTTTAGGAATATCTTGAGTGTTCTTGTGTCTCATGCTTTAATAAAAATCCCAAATCCTTCTGGAAACAGCACGTACTTTCTGAGAACACCAGTATGTCCAACACTTCTACTTCTTTTCTCATATTCAGTCAATGAAAAGGTATTTTTGAAGTTCACTGAGAAATATTAAAGATAAACATGTCTCTGCTGGTGTAGGTAGTTGCTGGAGGTAGCTGTGGGAATAATTAGGAAGCTCACTTTCTGTTTTTCCCCTCAGCATTATTGGTGAACACTACGGGACAGAGGATCCTGCTGGGGAAGTTGGATCTTTAATCTGATTCACCAAGGTCGTACTTAACGTGTCTTGACAATCCATTCAAGGTTTAGGAGCAGTAATACAATATGCTGTAGTCTTTAGTCAGCCTGGATTTGGCTGGTGAAGAATTTTCTCTGTGACCAAAATGTCATGCTGACATGTTGTTAGTGACATCAGCGCAGCTGCAGCACCTCCAGTGCACCACTGCACTCACAGCCTGGTGGAGAGGTCCAATCTGGACAGGGGGAAGGGATAGGCAGCCTGGTGTTTTGTCTTTCTTAGTGTGGGTCTGATTTTCTGAGTTTGTGAAATTTTCAGCCTGTTAGTGACTGATTCTTGCTGGGAGACAATGCACTCCTCTCAAGGACAATAAAAAATAAATAAGTCTTCTATATTTCATAAACACTTCTAGGTTTCTCATAATAATTCTCTCACAGATGTTGTTTCTATTATTTAAACAATGAAGAGAAGTGTTGTCTTTTCTAACCAATTATATGGTTCTTTAGCGCAGCATGTTATAAAAAGGGCTGTGTGGAAAAAAATAGCTTTCTGATTCATTTTCTACCTGGAGTCAAACTCTTCCTTTGGTGTCCAACTGTGACACCTTAGGATGTTCATTAGGATGAACTCAGCTAATGCACTTTTTTCTGCCATTTCCTCAGTCTAAGCTGAAAAGCAGAGGCAGTAGGGAAGCACCATATAGATATGGACAAAACAGGAGAAACAGCAGTTCATATTCTAAAGGAGATGCATAAAACAACGTGAAGAGAAAACAGCAAACCCACAGAACAGACCCTGTGGTCCCTCAAACCCTGTGGCAGTTCACAGCAGAGAAGCACTGGAGGACAGCACAGAAGCATTCATGAACAAAACTGCAATCACTTCAAAACCAGATGCTTTTTTTTGTCTTCCTGTGATTGTGGTTTGAGCTGGTGTGTCTGGCAGGATTTTCAGTAACTGTGAGTGCCTTGGCCATCTCCTTGTGTTCCCCATCCTCCCTGCCAGCAGGTGATACTACCTGTGGGGGTGTTCAAGCCTTGAAACCAGTCTGGCCTTTTGTTAGACCTTGACTGCTAAAACCAGTGCAGTCAGCATGTGGGTGTGTGATGGAAACTGTGCTATGGTTGTGAAGACCTGGCATAAATGTACTTGAAATGGAGCTTGAAGAAGCAAATCTGGACATCTGCCCCCTCAATGGGGCATTTCAGTAAGAAATACAGAAACTTGTGCAGGTAGTCATGGACTCCCCCCGTTTCCAGGCATTGAAAAGATAGCTGTCATCTTCCATTTCTGAGGTTTCTGTAGTGTTGTTTATTCCTTGACATAGAGACAATCCTGTGTTTTATTTTCTGCTTTCTTGCAAATGTGACTGTAATTTTTTTTTATGGTAAAATGAGTCAATTAGTTCATTTGTTCATGTGTAAGATGAGCTTGTTTTCTGTTAGAGATCATTAAGGCGCTTCCTTATCCTGGAAAAAGGTGACAGACATTGCATCTCGGGATTTGATTTGATTTTCCCTCCAGAGGCTCTGTAAGAAGAAACATCTCCAGTGCTGCTAAGCTGTGTGAGAACTGTGAACTTGGTTAGGGAGGATAATTTGTCTCCAGTTGCCGAAAGAGCCTTGTTTCACTTTTGAACAATAACCACACAGGTCTGTGAGGAGTGTTATATGCTGAAGTGTTAATCAGTAAGCAGCTTGAGCCACACTTGAAATCTCTTTAACATACTTATTTTGCTCTCTAGTACTTTTGTTTTTTATGTGTCAGTTGGCGCAGTCTGAAAAAAAGACATTCATCAGTATTCTGTGCAGTTCCTTATGCAGAAAGCTTTACTCAGGACTCACTTTCTTTTTCAGTTGTTTTCTGTAATCAATAACCAGGCAGTTTTAAAGCCTAGTTACTGATGATATTTAAGTATAAAAAAGTAAGTGGTAATGATCTTAGTTTTATCCAGCACGACGTATTTTTCAGCTTTGCATATCTTTTGGTGGTCTTGATATGCTTGAAAAAACAACATAGCATCCATCAACACACAGAATGCATTGGCATTGCAGCTCTGGCAGTTGTCTGGGGAAATCCAGTTTCTGAAGACAATAAGGATGGGCCTTGGTGGATTCTTTCCTCTTGTCTAGGATTTTCCAAAATGGTACAGCTGTGAACATGAGACTCCTTGAGTTTAAATCTGCAATTATTTTTAGGGGCTGTATGACCAGCAGTCCTGGTTGAGCTTGAGCAAGTTCACTGTTGCTGTGCCTCTCCTAGAATGTGCAAGAAATTTACTCAACTTTTATGTAAAAGCTAGTGCATGGGTTCCTGTTGCAAGACACTCCTTTGGAGTGCTTGTTTCAGGCTTATTTATTTTCTTCTACACCTTTCCCATTTCGGGCATGGTTCAGCTCCTGAGCACAAATGTTGTTCAGGCAACTCTTAAACAGAAATGATGGACAGAAGGGAGTGATTTCCATTGATACTGTACTTTTACAATCTTCATCTTAAACATTCAGAATTCTGTTTAAGAACAAAATGTTGAAGAAAATAGAAAAAGCTGGTGATGCCAAAATACATGTTGGGCTCTGTGTTATAAAGGCCCCAGGCAACTTAGAAAAATGCCCTGAAGAGTCTTAGACTTAATGCCAAAAAGGAGCTACTTTACACAAGAACTGTAAAACCACTCAAGAGTATTGGGCATATTGCCAGCAGTTACCCATTCTGTGTTAAGAGTGTATTTTAACTTCTCTCATACTGCTTCTTATACCCTTTACCCTCCACTTTGTGGACTTGGACAGTGAGATTTAAAATTAATGGCAGCTGTCCAAAATGCAGTATAGTGAAGATGTTGGTTTAAGTAAGGCTCACATTTCTTTGGTTTTCCTAGACCAAATATTATTCTTTCTGACTAGGGAAAAACCAGTGAAAGGGATGGGGTGTATTTATCAATTGCTTTATGATACCTGCTTTCACTATGATGACAGCTTGTGGTTTTCCTCCGTTGTCACTGGTGCTTATTTATGTTCATCCTAAAATTGGCTAAGGAGTTCTGTATCCTCCAGTTTTACAGAAAGGAAAATTTGATGCCTCAGTTCAAGCCATTAAAAACAAGAAAACCAAACCAGATCGAACTATTATATTCTCACTTTACTCTGAGAATCTTCAACCCGAGTTAATGATTTTTCAGTTTTATCACCAGGAGATGGCGCTGACAAAATCTGTTTTCGTACAGAGACAATCTTTCAGCCACCTTTTATAGGGGAAATTAGTAATAAAAATACAGTTGAAGTAGGAAAATTCTGGGAGTTTTGTACCTGAAAATACTTGAAAATTGTATTGAGGCCACCTACTCCTGGGTGAATTAAGATTTCAGTATTTTGGTATGAATATGGGTGAGTCACATAAACGTCTTGTGCCTCTATTCTTTTTGTTGGCAAATTTTTAAAAAGTTATTTTTACATTCATAAAGGGATTTGAGATCTCCACATAAAGTGCAATTTTTTGATGTCAAACACGAAGTTAATTTTAGACCTGCATATGCATCTATAGAGAGGGAACAGGTTGTCTATGCCTTTTCAGAGAGGAGCAGGCTACCAAAAGGCTGTCCCATACACATTTCAGCATATAGCATAAGTCTGCAAATACCAAATTTTTGGATTTGGCATTTTGGCATATTTCTATTGTGTTCTTCCAGAACTGCATTGTCTTTCCTAGCAGCACTGTAACGTGATCTTCACCATGGAAATGTGTTTCTTTATTTGATCCCAGCTGCTGCAGGCCTGTGAGATGGTGCTGAACAGGAGGCAAACCCACTGTTTGCTTTGGTTTAGCTGCTCTCTCCTACGCACCCACAGAAAACAGTGAGGAAGAGGAGCTGCTCTTCTGACATCTATTCTGCACAAAAAATGCAAAGTTATCTTTTTTTTATTTTCAGGGTCCTCGTACAGCTATAAATGCATGGAACAATCCTTCAAGGAGCAGGGAGTTGAAGTTAATAATTTGTATAGGTCCATTCCAGCTTGAAACATGCTGTGCTTTTGTGATTCTACAAGTCATCTGTGAATAAAAGTGGGAATAGTCTGAGGAAATCAGAAATTGTCTGCACCAATGAAATCTTTTTCTTTTCTATTTTATTTATGCCTAGTCTTTCCAAAGCTGAATTTTGTAATTAGTGCTCTCTCAGAGTTCAAGGAAGGTGGGGCAAAAAATACAACTTTTTTAAAGTACCACGCTTCCGTGTTTGAACTTTGGCTTTGCTTGGACAATGAACTGCTTAACATGTACCTGTTTCTAACTGGCTTATGAGCACCTTGCACATGTCCCTTTGTCTATGTTTCTGTTCCTCTTATTCCTTCCAGGCTAAATTTCATCTCAGGCCACTGAGGTGCTTGCAGGCATGTCACCTTATCCTTCAGCTAGTGGAGTATGTCTTTCACTTCTAGTGGTAAGGGTGAACTTCAGCAGGCTTGAGATACCAGCTCAATATTAGTGCAGTAGAAGGGGCACTAGGAGTAGAATACAGAGATAAAGGTATGCATTTCCCTGTCATATTTATGGGGCTAAGTCAAATACTGCCATTTTATACCGGTGTTTGTTAAATTCTGGTTGTGATAAGCATGGCCTTCTGTTGTTTCACAGACATTGGTTCTCTAATATAATCTAATAGTGAATTTGTATTGGTTTAGGTGTCACAGGGCTACATGTGCTGCTGGAGCTGATTAGCTGTTGAAGTTTTCCAGAAGTTGGAAATCAGCTCAATAGTCTCCCCAGAATGTGGGGAACCAGAAGTTCCCCCAGAACCAGAAGGGGGTGTAAAGAACACATCTCACAGGAAATGTAAGAGGGCCTGGGGCAGCAGTAGGGAATGAACTTTTTCTTCTGTGAGCCCTTTGCCTCAATCTTGTGACTCAGGGTGCAGCTGAATACATAGGTCCTTGTGGAAAAAAACAAACAAAAACCCCAAGCAAACAAACCACATGTTCAGGCAATATTCTCCAGTTGCAGCTCTGAATACATGAAATGCAACTTGAGACGAGAATCTCGTTTCATTGAGGTTTCATGTAGTCAGTTCTACAGATACCGTGTGGTTGATAAAATCAATGGTTTAAGTGGTTTTTCCTGGGCTTTTTAGAGAACTCTATCTCTATTTAGTCTAACCATTTGACAGATTATTAGTGTGGTGGCTGCCTGGGGGGTTTAGTTGCTGGCTGGAGTTAAACCATGACACTTTGTTAGAGGTTTCAGATGATGAGAGGAGAGCCTGTCTATAGTGGATTATTATGCTTTAATGAGCAGAGACCACCACCTCCTCAGTTTTTTCTGCTTAACTGAGTCTGACATTTTTGACTGGGGACAGTACCAAGCTAAGAGATCAGTAGAAGACACACGCCTTTCCCAACTTTAATAATTACAACAAAGCAGTTGCTGCATAACTAAAAATCCTAAAATCTAAGTTTCCAGAATTTCAACAATTTCCCTTCCAAAATCTCTGGAGAGAATTTTGACCTGGCAGGTTTCCCTGCAGGTGCTCACATGGCAGGCCCATTCTGTCCAAGGAACATCCCCAGGGCACGAATCTCCTGTTGGTGCCTGGTGTGGTTGAGCTTCAGCCCAGTCAGGGGTACTGGTGTCCTGGCTGACCATGGCAGCTATGTGCAGTAGTGAGGAAGTTCTGGCTTTCCCTCTCCACTTTCCCCTTGCAAATCTGCCCAAAAGCCTAATTAATTTAGTCCCCTGAAATGATAATGAATCTTGCTCCAGCCAAATTCCTGTTGAAATCAGTGGTGCACCCAGAAATTCATATTTGGGCTCTAGTAAGGGATTTCTTTGCACATTGATGTCATTTGCATTGTGAGAATTGTTTTGCAGAGCTTCCTGTGGCTTTGAGGGCAGCTTGACAGGGTAAAATGTTACTTTCTTTCAGAAGACATTCCTTCAGAAAAGGTTGCTTTGTCTGGCTCTACCTTGGTATTGTTCATTTTTTGATGAAATTAAGCCTTAAAAGTTAGTCAGTTTAATTGAGAGGAATAGGAAGAAGAAAATACATTTAAACAATTGTGAGTGGATGGACCTGATAGGCCTGGTCATCATAATTTTCCATTTTTACTCCCTTTCAGTGTCTACCCCTTTTTTCCCTAAAATCAATCAAACAAATAAAAAGAAAATAAAAAAGAGAAAATGTGTGTGGCCGCTGCCATCTGGTCTGTATCTCATCTGCAGGCAAATGAGGTCCATCAGATTAAAATATCTCTCCTACTAAAAAAGCCATATTTGGGTCTCCAGCAGAGCAGTGGGGTAATGCTCTTTCCCTGCAGTTTCCCTGCAGGAAGTTCTATCATCTGCAGGAGAATCTAGGTCTTTCTGCTTTTACAATTTTTTTTTTTTTTTTGGGTGATTCCTACCTTGTATTTAGTAAAAGTCCTTTACAGAATTGGGATATGAAGACTTAATTACTAAAATATTTAGCAGCAGAATAAAACTAGTAGATTAAAAAGCACCAGTAGATTAAAATTTGCAATGTGGCTAAAAAACCACCAACAAATATTAGCAACTGGGAAACCGAACATGGCAAGTGCCAGCTGGAAATGGCAAGCTTCAAAGTCACTTTTGCCCCAAAATGTTCTCTCCTTTTCCTATTGATCAAATATCAATACTGAAAATGTAAATCATTAAATTTGGCAGATTTTCTTTCTGCGTCTGTGGTCCCTAGCTGGTTTAGCTTTACTAAATAGTACTAAGAAGGTCTTGGAAATGGAATCTCCATGCAATATCTGATCCAGTTCTCCAGTTGACAGTGGATCTAACAGCTGCTAGTGCTGATGGACAATGCTGGTTGGCCTTTATAAAACAGATATGCCAAGCCCTACAGATTTTTTTTCTAGATTAAGCTGTTACCAAAAATAGGATATCCATCATAACTAGAAAAGAGACTAGAGCTAGATGTTAACTAGAGTTAACATAAAAAGAGAAGAGTAAAAGCAGTAAAAAGAGAAATTAAAATGTTTATTCATAAATGCCCTGTGCCAGTGCAGGGTTTTGGGTGCAGTGAGGCACGGTCCTTCCCAGCCCTTTGCAAAGTCTTTGTGCCTGTTTCCCCTGAGATGTGGCTTTCTGTCCATCCACAGCTGTGCTTCTGCTCCATCCTGGCCCTGTGTTACACCCTGGAGTCTTTCCAGCCCCCTCTGCCTCCATCAGCAGTTGCTAAAAGCTCCCCAGCAGCTTCTCTCTTCTCCAGGGGTGACCTTGGTGCTGTCCCTTCTGACAGGAGCCCATGCAACCAGGAACATGCTGCTTGGGTCAGGCTGTCCCAGCTTCTTTGCATTTTCAGGAGCTGTGAGATAGAAGACCTTGAAAGCGTGTGGGGAATGTTTCTTCTAGGAAGAAGAAATGTTATCACATAATTAAAAAAAAAAAAAAAAAAAAAAAAGGTTTTGAATTTCCCTTAAAAAAAAAAAAAAAAGGTTTTGAATTTCCCTTCAGGGGAGAATTTTTAGGATGGATTATGTTTTTATTAACAATGTAATTTATTCAGGTTTTCTTGGTTATAAACACCAAAAGTGATTATTTGGTATGAGCATAGGAAATTTTACAGGTTTTTCTGTTAAGGTGGTATTCAGTGACTGGACTGAAGATGGAAATACAGAGAGGAAAAAGTTCTCTGTCAGCTTTTCAGTATCCTCAAATCATGGGGTTTTGATGAAAAATGTTTGTCTTTATTCCACCTGAATGTTTCTTTTCATTAGTGTTGATTGAGTACTTTCAACTAGTGTTATATGCTGCCTTTTTGCACAAAAAAAAGTTACCTTTACTTTACAGTTAAGCAATACAGTTTGTCTTTGTCTGTTTCTGGGACTTGAGATTTGGCCAGTGTAAAGCCTTGGGGTTACCAAGAGTTTTACGAGGAATGTTTTGGAAGTATCATACATATGTATTTAAAGAAGTAAAAAGAAGTCTTTATATGCAATTAAGTAATTTTTACTTAGTTAAAAAGAAAATGCATACTCTTACTAAAATGGCACTTGAGAAAACCCAGAATAAATTTATAATTCATGCTTTATTGAAATACCAGTATAATATGACAGGCAGTCATCATCATTGTTGACATACCACTTTGGCAGCTAAATACCATTCTGAATTGTATAACATACACTTTAACATGCTTGTTCTGTCCTCCTGAGACATTTTTAATGGCTGATTTCAGAGTTCAGTTGTAGCATATTTGACCTAGATTGAACTTGCATTTGTTGTAATTCTACTGTTTGAACATTTGTTAATAAATCTGCAGTTGGCTGTCAGGTTCCAGCTAACCAAACTATAATTGGCCTGTCAATCAGTATTCACAAATAAATGTTGTTTGTAAAAAGACTACTGACCCAGCATTGATGTCAATTAATTAGTGAAATATATCTTCTAACACAATCCACTGTTTCTTGTGAATGTTTTGACGCTTTTGGCACTGAGAGAGGACTGCTGGGATAATTATTTGCATAAACAAGTCGATATAAAATTAGTAAAATTTCAAATAGGAGAAAATGTTTTAAAAATTTGAACATTTATTTTTTTAAAGTTATAATAATTTTTTTGGTTCATTAAATGGATATTAAAAACTAATGGAGAGAGAAAAGAAATGAGGAAATAAATTTTATGTAGATTTATGTTTTCGAATCCATTCTTTCATTTGTAATCACAAACACCAGGCAGTATTGAAATCCCAGTAACACTGTCAATTTTTGGTCAGTCTGTTACTCTAACTCAAAAGGGGTTTGAAAGCATTTATTTCATGAAATGGCTTTGTGTAATTAATAGTCAAATTACTAACTCTGCTTAGAAACTTGATGACAAAACCCATTAATTTAATTTTTTTCCCCTAAGTCTGCTTTGAATTCCTTTTACACGAACGAAAAATCACTCTCCTGCTAAATCTGGAAACTGATGAATGCTTTATAACTCTGACTGGCCTCATGACAATCCTGTGCAGAAATTAGGTAGGGTTGATATCACACTATGACGTTAAAATTTGAAATGTGTAGCAGCTTTGAGTCTGCCCAGGGAAATACTTGAGAAACAAGTGCGTCAGACCACATGTCCACTTAGCTACTGGAAAACTATTCACCCATGCCTTTTCTGCAGGGTTTTCTGTGTGGTGATTACCAGAGGCCACTGGTCCCTATGAGCTGGGATGGGGGTAAGTCCTGGTGACCCCAGCATTACAATTCTGTCTCCTTTCCCTTGCTCTGCCAGCCAGCATTTCTAGAAAACCAGCAGGCTTGTGTAGTGTGTGTTCTGGAGCTCCATGCTCTGCCTCAGGTAGCTGTGTCTTTTCTTTTTGTCTTCTGGGCATTCCTCTGAACTTCTGCAGCTCAGCTTCTTCCAAGCATGTCAGCAGCAGTGATGGGAGAGGAAAACAAGCCTGTACAAAGAGCAAGTACAGTGAATTGCAATTTTGAGAGCTGGAGAAACTGAAACTTGGGGCTTGCAAGAATTCTCTCTTTCATGTGTGTGGGAAAACACCAAACTCCCCAAGTCCAGTGAAGACTCTAATATGAAAAATAAGTCTAAATAGATTTTAAATTTTGCCTTTGACAGATGTAAATATTATCTGATACAGGAAACAGATGCTGAAAACCTTTTGCCTCCTAAATATTACTCTGTATAAAGTTAAGGGCCTGTGGAAGTAAAGGATCACCATCTGAACCACAGGAGATGAAAATTTCAGTGTACATAGGGCAACCAGTATTGGAGTTAAAAAATACAGTTCTAACACAGATATAATTAATTAGCAACACTGCTCATGAATCAAACTTAGCTTGTGATTGGCTTCAGTTCTGCTGTGGGATTTGTAAGTCTGTTTTCTTAGCTTTGGTCTTAGTATTCAAAAGACTTATTTAGACTTGTGGATTTTCTTACCATTGTGCACTATCATTTTTAAGGAGTTGTTTTTTTTTTAATATTTACTTTGAGAGACAAATGGCTGAAGCCTTCAAACCTAAGACTCAGTGTAAAAATCTTCCTCCTAGTAAAACATAAAGGATATTTGGGTGCATTCTGTAGAAAACTGTTCAGAAATCCTTGACTATGGTACTAGAAAGCTTTAGTGAGGAAATAATATGGCTATCCATGGGGCCTTGAGAGTGGGAAGATAAGCTCCAGTGCTCTCTCAAAGAATTCTGAAAATAGTCTAGGAGGTTCTTTCTACACAGCTGTGTCCTCTGTTGGCCATGAAAACAGGAATTTTTACATTTTTATTACCAGATGACACTGCATGAATGTTGCCTGTCTCTGTCATTAGTTTCTTTTTTAATCTAAAGATTTTTAAAATTAACATCTTCCATTGAGAGAGGTGGTGGGTCTGTGCAGCTGGAAAAACAATTTCTTTCAGATTGGAACAGCTTCTCCTTGTCAAAAGGTGAACTTTGATTGAAATGTTGCTGGACCTGTTTATTTTCAGCATTTGTGGAGGAGTGATAGAAGTTTTATTAGAAAATGCTGGAGTTCTGTAGAATCTAATAGAAAATTATGCTGATACTGGCTGTTTCTGCAGAAGTGTTGAATGTTTAGAAGAAAAGTTTATGTCATTAAGCTGATTTATTTCATTTTAATGAAATCCTGTAATATGGAATTCCACACAGAACAGATATTGTTGAAATTAATATGGTAAAATAGTGTTAAAAGGAAGCCAACTTTTGGATTAAAAACTGCCAAAGGTCAATCACTTACAGATTAATAGTGTCTTTGAAAGATTAGAGAAAAGAATACATAGGGTTTTTTTTTGTCTAGCTATCTTTTGTAAACTTCCCAAAAGCCTTGAATTGTTCTAGAAAAGGAAAAACAAGCTCTTAAAGAAATAACAAAGCATCTGATTTATAATTGCAAACATTTCTTTAAATGGCTTGAATTATTGAAAGAAAACACTGAGCATAAGTGTTTTCAGTCATTCATACTTGGTTGTGAAAGGTGCGGCCTGAAATTAAGATGACTTTATTCAAATTAGTCAGTTGCTGATGCTAATGCAGTATAAGATTTAGGGTTTGCTTCTTAGAGTCTATTCTCATCCATTTTCCTGGTGAGCATTCTAATTATTTACAGTATTTCTACTTATTATCTATTTACATAGTAGTATATACACGTATCCTAATTTTACATGCCCTTATTTGTGCAGCACAAATTCAAAATGCGAGTTGTCCTTTATTCCTGTGTACTAATGAATCAAATAGGATAGCTAACTTGTACCCAGAAAAACAGTGATAACTGCACTGTTTTGTGATAGTACTCTCACCTCCAAAGCAAAAAACCACATCAGCTGCCTTTTTTGTATTGCAGTAGGACATGATGCCATATTTTCCCCCAGCCTACTGCACATGGAAGAAAATATCTGCATTGTAATCATGTCCATTGCCTTTTGTGGAAAACTACTATTTCTTTCCCTTAACTCCAGTTTTCTGCCTTCTCACTGGCAATTCCTGCTCTGAGTTGTTGCTAATAACGCCCATCAAACCAGTGACTTTTATGACACAAAAATATGCAACTTCAAATTAAAGATGTTGTTCATCTTGGGACCTTAATATCTGCACAGTGTTTGTGGTCATACCTCTCCCATACCTGTCACCTGCCTTCTGTATGTGTCTTTTTGTCTGAAATGACCCTGTCTATGAATGCTGATAAACATTTTCCACATGCTACTGAGTCCAATTCAAAATTTTACAGCTCAATCTTTTGCGTTAAGGCTGTAGTAGGATGTGGAAGTTGAATTCCTGGCAATGGTGAGTAGTATCAACCCTAAATTAGTGCTCAGGACAATGATAAATCAGTGAAACTCAGGTTGGTACTTGTCATTTCCCCAAACTGACAGCGTGTGTCTGAAGCACCTTTGGGCAAGTGGTCCTTTGACAGAGGCAGTGAACTCAAATAAGTTGGAGGGCCTTAAAAAAATGTGACTTCGGCTTCTTCAGCTCTCTGGTTGTGGTTTTGTTTCTGGTCTGTCTTCCACAATCCTTGTTGTGCTCTGGTTATTTCCCTATCACTGCTACCTTCTATTTTTAGACTTTTTGAAGCAGTGTTCAAATCTGATTCTTTATAGAGTGATGAAGAGCTACTGTGACAGAAGTCATGATAAGCAACAATTTTCTAGTGTTAAAAATACATAATTTATATACAGCCACATGAAGGCATACATACAGAGCAGGTACAGCTGCAGTGTGAAATATCTGCCACTTGAATGACTGAAGCCTTCTTGCACAAAAAGGTAATTTTTTTTTTGATGGAGATTTCATTACTTCACCCTTGACTTTTGTTAAAACCGATACTAATTGAAATTGTGTGTCAGAGCTGAAAGTGTGCGAAGGGATACCTGTGGGAGGAAGAGGGAGAACAAAGTGTACGTGCACCATGTTTACTTAACCATAGTGTAATTCTGCCAGCTGGACAAAGGGACTATGCTGCTAATTGCCCTGCTACAAGCCAAGTGGAACACCAAGGACCAAATATGTGTAAATGACATTCAGGTTACTTGAGAAGTTTTGCAAAGCTGTTCTTCCTGAAGGAGAGACCTGGGAAGTATTGTGCCTCGGAGTTCACAGGTTTCACTAGGCAGATGAAATTCTGATTTACTTTATTTTCTTTACTCTTCACTATTGTCTGCCTTTTCCTAGACCAACACTGTAGGGTCAGCCTTGGGGTTTTGTTGTCCTGAGTGGAAAATAGCTGTGTTAGTCTGGAATTGCTTGGTTTTAAGCCTTCAGAAAGTGGTTACACTTTGTCTAATCCTGAGATCCTAACCGTGTAGGTGAATTAGAAGGTCTGCTGGCACTTTTGGGAAACCTCACTTTATAGAAGCAGGAGTGGGGGCTGAGCAGCTCTGAGGTTGGGAGCGGGACTGAGCGAGCTCCCTGCTGCTGCAGACATCGAGGTGACATCCAGCTGGATTCTTGCTCTGCAGAGGGTAGCTGAAACACCCTGATCTTGGTATTCTTGTATGATAAACATGAGCTCAGTGTCCTTGGTGTTGAGGGTGGAGGACAAGCAGGGTCTTCTCAGTACCCTCACCAGTCCCCGCCGGCTTGACTGTGAAAAGAAAATGCACGAGTGGATTTACAGACGGCTCTGTGGTTAAAAAATGTTGATAAATGTCAAGTCATTAGTACCATTTGAGGCATGCAGTGCCTTCTGTCACTCATTTTGTGTGTAATAAGTAACTCAGCAAAAACCTCAGGGGAAAAAAAATTAAAACTATGTATTTTTAGCAAAAGATATGTTTACAACCTAGGGTTTTAATGTGGGGAAGAATATATTTAGTGTGATCTTTAACTTTTTTTCTTCATAGTTGCTTCTTATAAATTTGTCTTTTATAGGTGTTGATTTATAAGTAGAATTGGGAGTATTTAAGAATACAAAAAAATATATTCCTATAAAAATACAGGAATAAAAATGCTCCTTCAAGAGCTGCAGCAATTAGCCTGCTTTTCTACAGTCATACAGCAAACATCAGGACATTGATTCTGTGCAAACAATAACAATGATTTTTTTGGTGATCTTGGTTTTGCATTCCTTTTTGTGTTTAGTTTTAAGGATTCTGGTTCAAGAAGGATTGTGTATTCCTCAGTCTCTGAGGAGACTTGAAAAGCTTTGTAGTATATTAAACCAGAAAGAAGGAACCTACATTGATTGGACTGAAAAAAAAAAAAGAGTGCTGCAAAAGAACAAATAGTAGTCATGAGCAGTTTCTTTCCACATGATTACTCCTCTGAATTCCTTCACTCTATACTAACCTATAAGTTCATTAATGGTCAAACTGAATATTTTGAATAGTTCTTTACCCACAGATCTCTAAAATGTGTCTCTTAAATTAGATATTGGAATCTTTTGCAAGGGGTTTGCACATTGAACGTAATGATAATAATCCCTTTTTTTTTCTTTCATGACTACCTAACATGTTGTAACTTGACTAAGATTTCTTTATTTCAAATAATTTATAGAGAAAGAAAATTTTAAAGACTTGTAAACTAGAAGCTAGGGGATAAGTTATGGTCCTAACAAAACTGCTCCCACTAAAGTGACTTTTATTGTTTCTTTAATATAGAAAACTTGGGTGCGGATATTTAGATTTATATGATCTAATTGAAATGTATATGTTTGTTCTGATCATAGCTGTGATCCAGTCCCATAAATTAAGAATTTACACACCTTTACTGATGTGAGACAGCCTATTCATAAGTATTTACATCACTTCACATGGTCAGGTTGTTGGGCTGCTTATCCTTTTGTCTAACCACATGGTACTTTTTCAAACTAGTATCACAGAGAACACAAAGAATCACAGAATTTTCAGGCTTGGAAGGGATCTTGAGAGATCATTTAGACCAACTCCCCTGCCAAGGCAGGGTCACCCAGAGCAAGTTTCACAGAAGCACATCCAGCTGAGTTTTGAATATCTCTGGAGCAGGAGACTCCACAACCTCCCTGGGCAGCCTGTTCCAGTGCGCATGTTTAGGTGAAACATGTGTTTTAGTTTATGGCAATTGCTCCTCATCCTGTCAGGTGCACCACTGAAAAGAGTCTGGCTCCATCCTCTTGGCACCCGCCTTTGAGATATTCATATGTATTGATAAGATCCCCTGTCTTCTCCAGAGTTAACAGACTCAGCTCCTGCAGCCTCTCCTCATAAGAGAGATGCTCCAGTCCCCTCATCATCTTTGTGGCCTCTGCTGCACCCTCTTCTTGTCTGTCCTGTCCTGACCAGCTCTGCACCTCTCTTGTCCTGAGAAGCCCAGAACTGGTCACAGCACTCCGTATGTCGACAGCCAGCCGTGAGCTGGAGCCAAGATGGCCAGGAAGGCCAATGGCTGCTGGCCTGGATCAGGAATGGTGTGGCCAGCAGGAGCAGGGGGGGTCATTCTGCCCCTGTACCTGGCACTGGTGGGGCCACACCTTGAGTGCTGTGTCCAGCTGTGTCCCCTCAGTTTATGAAGGACATTGAGTGCTGTGTCCAGCTGTGTCCCCTCAGTTTGGGAAGGACATTGAGTGCTGTGTCCAGCTCTGTCCCCTCAGTTTAGGAAGGACACTGAGTGCTGTGTCCAGCTCTGTCCCCTCAGTTT